>JAGFPH010001946.1:174052-211994 GCA_018207615.1 Philaenus spumarius
GTCAAAGTTACTAAATTACGATTTCTCCAAAACCATTGAACGGATTGGAACGAAATTTGTTATGCAGCTTCCTCTAGGGCCGCAAGTGCTCTTTAAGATAGGTTTTCAAAAAATTCGAAATTTTAAGGGGGTTTGGGTGGGGTCAAAGATACTAAATCACGATTTTTCTAAAACAACTGAACGGATTGGAATGAAATTTGCTATGTAGCTTCCTCTAGGACCGTAGGTGCTGATAAGAAAGGGTTTCAAAAAATTTGGACTCTTAGGGGGGTTGGGGGGTGGTAAAAGTTACTAAATGACGATTTCTCCAAAACCACTAAACGGATTGGAACAGAATTTGGTATGTAGCTTCCTCTAGGGCCCTAGTTGCTCGATAAGAAAGGGTTTTAAAAAATTCGAAATTTTAGGCGGGTTTGGGGTCAAAGTTACTATAAAACACCACCGAACTTATTGGAATGAAATTTTGTATGTAGCTCCTCTAGGTCCCTAGGTGCTCGCTAAGAAAGGTTGAAACAGATTCGAAATTTTAGGGGAGATTTGGGGGGGGGTCAAAGTTACTGAAAATCCACATAAGAAATAAATAGTGTAATATATTTATTGATATTATATATATTTTTGTTTTGTTTGTTAATATACATTTAACTTTGATTTGTCTATCCGAGCAATGCCGGATCGGGCCAGCTAGTTATTTATATTATTACAATTTGAGATAAAATAAGTACAAGCAGTTTTGCTACTATCTCGTTTAACAAAACCACGATTGACTAATTACTATGATATTCTCGGTCTATGGTATGATATCAGCAAACACGTGTTTCATAGATAATAATAACTCTCTCTATTTCCCACATAAGTACGTAGTGGGTAAAATAACCCGTCTCTTATTTATTTCGATATTATAACACTCTTCTTATTAGTTATTACAAATATATGTTTTAATTACTTGGGAAAAGTAAGGCGTATCTTATACTTTTTGAATACTGTAAGACTTGTAAAAGATACATGGTGGAAATTGCAACAAAAACGAAAATAAAACTAATTACTAAAATCAGGAACTACAATGTCCCATCCCAAGAGTAAATCCAACATGATCCCCCCCACAAAGTCCCTGCTCGATATTCAGTACTTCGGGACGATCAAATATTTGTTTAACAGTTTACGATATTTTTGTTGTGTGACGCGCTCAGGATCTGGGTTAGGATTGGGTGTCGGACTCTATCTATGTAGAATGCGACGATTATCTAAGAGGCAGGGATTGAGAGCAGTGGCGGTTGGTGAATTATTACTTTGGGGGTTCAAATATTACCTACCGGGGGGGGGGGGGGGTACTGCAAATTTGTTTAGTACTAAACATAAGAATTTCTACTTTCAGGCATGTTTTTTTAAAGTCATCTCTGAAAAGCGTGCAATGAGATAAAATCGGGTTACAGCTTTCATGATAGATTGGAGTATAGATATTAATTATAAATGGAAAATTTATAACAATGTTGTCTTACATTAGTAGCCTATACTTAATTCATTAGTTTATTAAAATTTTTAGTTCATAAAGTGACTCATAAATAATTAAGTTACACAAATACCTGTACACTTTAATAGCACACTTTTCTTCAAGAGGTAAAGAAGAAAAGTTACCCTTAGCTGTTCATTCTAAAAACTTTACCTTAACACAACGCTAATAACAACACTGAACTGCAATCATATTATTTATTTATGTGTCCACACTAACACAAACTTAATCCATGAACTTCATAGAATGCACAACTGACAAAACCTATAAATCAAAGAAGTAAACAAACACCAACTACGCAAAGGAAAAAGTAGACCTAAGCTTATTTACATAACACAGTTAGTTGTGAACTGCAGCTTCGGCTATCTTTGGAAGGAGTTTGTAGTCGCTGCATTTAGATTGCAGCGAAAAGCGATGCTAAAACGGCTATTCGCCCACTGTTCCCCTTTACCCCCTCGCTTAGGCCAGAAGGTTAATTCTTTGAGTTGAACCAGGCAGCTGAAAACGACGCAGTAGAACTGCTCGTTGTAACACTCTGTGGTATTTTAACAACTTTTCACTCTATATTGTTAGATTTATGAAACCAAGTATAAATATTTATGGTTGTTAAAGTATTATGTTATTAACACAATTTGCTTGGGGTTTCACTGAACCTATAGCACGAGCCGCCACTGATTGAGAGGATATCCGTGCGCTGTACATTAACCACAGACATCTTCATTGATCATCACAAAACAGACTTCGTGTGAACTGTTTTTCAACTTACGCCTTAAAAGTTCGCGATTTGGTTCGATATAATTATGGCCGGCTAAGAAGTACTGTGCGTGGCTACCAGTTCTCGGGGGCCGATATGACAGTGTTTAGTCCTGTAATGTAAGTTATTTATGGTTGTGGGGGTATAGCGCTCTCGGGCTTGTATACCCTACCAAACCTAGTGGTGTCTATTGCATGGTCTATAGAAAGTTAATATGTAAATTAGTATTTGTCAAAACTGGTTAAACGTGTGTGGTTAATCGTATTATTTCGACCATGAAACCCGATGATTTGTCAGTGATCTGCGGGCCCTCAGCTAACCTTCGATTGGGGGGTAAAATGGTGCTCCTTTTATATACCCAAAACTTTAATCTCCCCTGCTAACGTCACATTTGTTTGGAAATTTATTGTAGAGTCTTGGTGCAATTGAAAAAAAAAATAATTCGACCACGCAGCTGGAACGCTGACGTGAGTTGAGCAAATTTCCAAAATTAAGTTTATATGCCTATGTTTGAGGGTTTCAACCAACAATTTGGGAAATAGGTCTACTCACGAAGGCGTTGAACAGCTGTCTGTGTGTACGCAATATATTAGTAGAATTAGTTTACTCCTAGTGGCCTCGCGAGTGTGTACCACTTGGCTTCGAACCGGGTACTTTTATGGTATTTTACGTTTTGGTCGATTTTGGGGGAACCAAACGAGCTATAAGGTTGCGTAAAAAAACAAAATGTGCAGAATAACATCTTACATTTACATTTTTAGAAAAAAACTCTAAAAAATTTCATTCTCCTAGTCAAAATCTCAAAAAATAGTTACTTCCGGTCAAAAACTTACTTCCGGTTGTTGGATTTTTTTGGCTAACGAACTCGTTCGAGCCACACAGACTACCAACACGTGTACCAAATTTGGACCAAATCGGACCCTAAATGCGGCCGCTATAGTGCGAACACATATATACCACATATAGGCCTATATGAATTTTTTTGACACCCCAAAACGTGTTCTGGGGACCATGATCGGTGCTCATTTGCTACTCCCGACCTTGGGTCTCACCATAAGGGCCACTGCAATATAGCTCATTTTTCCTATGGAAATTCGCTAATAAAACAAATTCTTAATATTGATTTGGCTACCTTTCCTTTGATTTTCTGTTGTGTTTATTTTCAGCCAAATAGTTTTCCTTAACGGTTTGCTTTTCAACATTATTTATAGTTCTTACAATAATTTACACAACAATCCAGTAAAATTAGTGCATATCAAACTTTTCATTAAAAATAAACGTGTCAGTAATCTTTTAACAATTCAATATCACATTATTATTAGGGTGTTTAACACCGAAGAAAGTCGTTGTATGCTAAACTCACAAAATAACAATTAAATAACATAGTTTCAACCAAGACAAGACGTTTAGTAAAGCACACGCCCAACAGTACATTGTACAATCACATAAATAAAGCCCCTACATAGGACCGCAGAGTATGTTAACGAGGCAGGGAACGTTCAGACTCGGCAAATTAGATTCCGTCCCGTGAATGATTAAATTAGCTTTCATTGCTGGCTTTTGGCTCGAAATGTAGTGGTGGGATATTTGTTTTCTGTGCTCGTGTTCTTTTTAGAATAGTCACTGTTATATATTTTTATAATAATTATAATAGAAATTACCTCTTTGTTTTTCTTATAAAGAAAAAATCATGTGATATAATTGTTACAGTTTGATATTTAAATTGAAATGAAATAATACAAAATTGTGTTTCTTCTTAAAAAGTGTATTCTATTATTTCGTGCAAAAAAGATATAACAGTCACAAATTATGTTGGTATTATTTAAAAAAAAAAAACAGTTTATAGTGTCTGTATGTAATTAATAAATTGTACGTCATTTGATCTTTATCGATATTCAAATTTTCTCTCTTTATTTCTCCCTCTCTTTCTCATATGTTGAACAACATCTTTATTATACAGTACTTGGGGCTCACTTCGCTCACCATCCTCAACGGTAACCCATGGTGAAGCCAATGGATGGACTACCGTACACTCTGATACCGATTAGCTACATACACCGTGCATTGCGTGCTTGGCACGCCAACTCCCTTATTGGGCGTATTTCCAATACACATTTCATTGTGTGCTTCGCACGCCAACCCCTGTATTGGGAGAAATTTCAATGCATAGAGCATTGCGTGCTTCGCACGAAAATTTCAAGCCTATGAGCTGTGGACGCACATTTTCGTCCGCTTTAAAATATTAGTGATTATTACGCGGAAAGGTTCGAAAATAAAAAATAAAGTAATTTCTACTCATTTAGACTAAAAATATAAAAAATATAAATGTGTTAAACAGATTTATTGTGACTTCATAATTAATTGTATTACGTATTAGAGGGTAAACATTAAAGTAGGAGAGTAACTAATAAATATTATTATTATTAGCTAGAGAAAACTATTTGATAGATTTCAAAAAAACTTTGCACCGAACATGTCAATTAGGTGCTCAAAAATAGTTTTCGAAATTTTTTGAAAAACAACCCCTTCTTGGGCCAAAAAAAATCAGTTTTTTTTTTATAAAAAGTACCAAAAACGATTTTAATAAAAAAATGGCTTGTTTGTATCCTTTAATGTACCCTACCATATGCAATAAACCGAATCTTTCTAAAAATTCTCGTTTAGCTAATAATAGCTACAATAACTGATTTTGGGTTTTTTTAACCAAAAAGGGGTTTGTTTTTTTAAATTTTCCAAAACCTCTATCGTTCATCAATACACAGGCCTAATTGACATGTTTGGTGCAAATTTGTTCGAAATCATTCTAATGGTTTTAATAATTATAATAATATTTATTAGTTACTCTCCTACTTTAATGTATCCACTCTCCTACTTCAATACAATAATGAAGTCACAGTGAATCTGTTTAATAATTTAAATACTTGTGTGAGAAATTATGTGCCAGTTTCTGGTACCATTTATTTATTTTAAAACATGGGTCGTACTAAATGTAAAAATCAATAATTTGGTCGACATTTTAAAATAGACAGACACACAGACCTGAAAGTTTGAGGCCATTGTTTAAAAAATCTTTCCTTGTAAACGATGTAACTCTAAATCTTTATTTTTACACAATTCTTTAAAAATAACGGCTACAGCGAATACCTTTTAGGGCGCTGGATATTGGAAAAAAATATTTCCTTTAGATTCTTTAACTACATATTGGCTTAAAACCACATTTCTAATGTCTGTTCACGCTTAGCCTATGCGTTATGGTCAATACAAGACATCTGAAAATTGCTTGTTTTTAGTAAATCGTTACAATAATGACATCAATTTAAACCAAGTCACTAATTAATTATAGTTTATCTAGTAAACTATGGTTCAAAGATTGTTTTAGTTCCCCAACGCTACACATCTGTGAATAAATTACCACGCAAATTCTCTTGGCCGCACGTCAAACAGGACGGTCAGTATTAACTCCTAATTGTGTTACGGTTCCCTTAGCAACCATTTCCTACTCATACCATAGAGAACAATACGCATTGTAATACTATTGACTGTGTTTTGTATTTTAGTGTGTTATATTCCAGAAATACATTTAATGTAGGCGATCTATTCGTTTTGCATGCTTAGTGTATAAGTTATTGTAATGAGATTAGTGTATTTTATGTTAAAATGTGTTCACAGTTTATAATTTGTATAATACTACTAACATTATGAGTAATATAATGAGCATAGTTTCTTTTTAATCCGTCAAAGATATTAAATATTGAACAACATACATATGAATAACATTTAAAAAAGTAAAGTGTCAAGACAAAAATCAAATATATTTTACAAAAACTACAGTAATAAATGAAATAATGCGAATTACAAAATACATGCATACTGATAAAATAGTTAAAATAAATTAAAACATTAAAATATGTACAGGCTACATAGTGTATCAAAACTAAACAAAACAGCAAAATGGGGCAAAATCGGAAAACACGATTTAGTGTTTTTTTGCCGCCATTTTTAATTGGTTAAGATATGGATGTGTAAATTTCACCGTTGGTTTTCTCTTGAATTTCTACATCGAAATGATGTATCACATGACAACCTTCCCATTTAAAAAAATCAAAGTTTTAATCAAAATGGCGGATGCAAGATAGCGAATATTTTTTTTGAAATATCAATAAAATAGTATTTTTATATAGAGTAGGTTCCTTAATCGTATCTACATTCAAATTTTGTTTATATACTAAATATTAAACCGGTGCCAGACTTTTTATACACCCTGTATATGTCATTGCAATAGCTCATCTTTTTTATATGTTAATTCACTAATAATATTACGTGATATTATGTTTTGTGTCTTCTGAATTATATATTTTGAATGGACAAATAATATTAAAATGAACTTATCGATTTTTAGCCAGTATCGTTTAAATATATATGTGTAATTGCAGTACCAGTAGGTAGATAGTTTTACCTAATTGAAATTACAAATTGACTTTATATGACAGCGCATGCGTGCTTTGTACAATATCCTCCTACCACCATAATGCGCATATTTTACTACTTCTTTTTAACAACGGTGTATAACCTCAGCTGACAGTGTAATTGCCTAAGTAAAACAATCGATTTTATAATATTACTAGCTGACCCGTACGGCGTTGTCCGTGGTGGTTGGTATTTCCAGTCTTTTTAACGTAATTGTATTATTTTTAAGTGTTCAGTCAGTGAGTGGTATTTGACTTTTATATATATAGATCTTAAATAATAAAAGCACTATTGTCATAATAATATATAAAAGATCTGAAATTATGATTTGAGTAACTTTGATCAACTAAACCCTTCCTAAAATTTCGAAATTTTGTATACCCTTTCTTAATGAGCACCTACGCTAGAAAGGAAGCTACGTACCAAATTTCATTCCAATCCGTTCGGTAGTTTTGAAGAAATCGTGATTTAATAACTTTGATCCCCCCAAACCCACCTAAAATTTAGAATTTTTTGAAAGCCTTTCTTAGCGAGCACCTATGGCCCTATAGGAAGCTACATACCAAATTTCATTCCAATCTGTTCGGTAATTTTTGAGAAATCGCGATTTAGTAATTTTTACCCCCCAAAACCCCCTAAAATTTCCAATTTTTAAAACCCTTTCTTAGTAAGCACCTATGGCAATAGAGAAAGCAGCATACCGAATTTCATTCCATTCCGTTCGGTAGTTTTTGAGAAATCGTGATGAGTGATTCAGTGAGTGAGTGAGTGAGTGGTATTTCGCTTTTATATATATAGATAAGAGGATTGAGTATACAGTTAAAAATTAAAGAACATTTATTTTTTGATTTCACTATGAAATATACATTTAATTAGAAACACAAATTATTCTATCAAAGCATGGACTTTGCCGCTATTGAAAATATTATAGTTACAGTTGATTTGTTAAAGAACAATTAATTCAATCTTATTTTCGAAATCAAAGAAGTATATTTTTTTTTAATGGACAAATACATTTTTTATAACTGTTTATATCGATACACTTTCTTTGTGTTATTTTCGAATTTCCGTAGGAAATATGAGTTATTCTAGTGACTCTTATAACGAGAGATAAATTCAGGAGTGGTCAATGAGCATGTTTTAGTGCGTCATTAAAAAGTATATATATACATGAATGTATATAAAATCTATTATAAGGTATAGTAGAGAATTTCTAGCATGAGCCGTGATCTCGAGATTCAAAGTAGAGCCAAAATTAATTCGAGTGGTGGGAGGTCAGAGAGGTTCAGTCTATTGCCGAGCTCTGAACGTAACACTTCGGTCTGAAAGTAATACAATACAAGGCTGTCGCGACAACAGTGATAGTAAGTAGCGTGGAGTCCCTTCCCCTCCAGCGTCCCCACTTGCTTAAATTCTTCCCTCCCGCCAGCGCATTGTAGAGGTCTTGCTAAATCTGACGAACTGTACATGTACATTGTTACTATATTAAAGACCACTAAAAAATACCGTTGCGTGGCGGACAATAGGATGGGCGCGCAGCGTTGCCATAATTATCTTCTAGTCTCGAACACTCCTGGGATTTACCACTCGAGGTTTGAGCGCACAGTTTAAAGAATTTGCGTTGGGCCAGCCGCGTTCAGTTAGAAGCGTGGGAAGAACGTGGCAACGTCGCACTAAGGCGATTGGAGCGTTCAAGGTTTCGGTGTACGCAAGCCCGTCCCTCGACGGTATTCTTTCGTGGTATTTACTGTGGAATTAGTGACTCTTATAACGAGGCATAAGGTCGAAAGTGGTCAATGAGCAACGATCATTGTCCACAACACACGTTTTGGTGTGTCATTATAAAGTTTATATATATATACATCCCTATATGTATTTATGTGTTGGCACTCTGGCAGCCAATTTGGAACACGATTGTTGTCTAAGTACTAGGACGAATTCGTTAGATAACAAATCCATAAACAGGAAGCAGGTTTTCGGACTTGAAGTAAAAATTGTTTCAGATTTTTCTTACTAGAATTAAATCTAAAAAAAAATACATTTAGGAGATTATTCTGCACATTTCACACGACCTTATAGACCGTCTGATTTCTCCAAAGTCGGTCGGAACTTAAAATACCATAAAAAACCTGGTTTAAAATTTTCGTGGACAACTTTCTGGTTCAGTGAGTTTGTTCGTTGCGAGTGAAGCGAAGCAGTCTATATTCAAGGTCGCAAGATCGAGGTGCAAACTCATAAAGCGAGTTTTCCGCTGCAAGCAGCCCGAGAACCGGGACTGGCTGAGACGCAAACAAATACAACTAATATATTTCGTACACGTGAGTAGACCAATTTCCCAAAGAGTTTTTTGAAACCCTAAAATATACAAATGAACTTCATTTGGGATATTCGCTCAAATAAAATTATTTATTAATTTTCGCATTGTATATGTTGTACATTGGAATTGAGTGAACAATTTCCATCTAATTTTACTTTTCAGTAAAAGAGTAGTAATAGTTAAAACCAGAATTAAAGTTATTACATTCAGCGATTATAATTATGTTGCTCAATATGGATTATTGCAATCACTAATAATCTATTCAGTTGCACACTGCCCAGTGAATCACTTCAAAGACTGTAACTAACCCTTCGGTTGATTACACATAAAATGGCAATACACGTATTTCTTTGTTGATTATTCAACCAAACTAAATGTGTTCATTAAAAGTAAACAGGAAATGTTGCCTCTGACTAAGTTTAACGTAATTGATTGATTCTGGAATTATTTTATTCAATTGGTTTGTACTTACCTTGTCTGTTCAGTTTTTTGCTTCGAAGCACTAAATATTGAACTGTTAACTACATCAATAATTTCATGTGCATCAGGTCAAGTGCATTGTAGTGCATACAGGGTGTCCCCGAACTGTCTTTACCTTTTGTGGATAAGTTCCTGAGATTCAGACAAACGTATTTCACAATATAATCATGGGTCTGCGGTGCTTATTTTTTCATAAAGTTCAAGTTCATTAAAATCCACATAAGAAATACATAGTGTAATATATTTATTGATATAATATATTTTTTGTTAATATACATTTAGCTTTGATTTGTCTATCCGTGCAAAGCCGGATCGGGCAAGCTAGTCTTAATATATAAAAGGCTTTGTCCTGACTGACTGATTGACTGACATAGACTCAACGTAGAGCAGAAACAATTTAAGATACAAATTCAAAAATTTTAATGTATATTCTTACGGGATCATAGACGCTCACTAAGAAATTATTTTGCAAAACATTGATTTTAAAGCGTAAAAATATTGATAAAAAAGATGTCGGGATAAAAAACTTAGCAAGTTTGTTTACTTTTATTACCATAGCAACAATCGTAGCAAGTTTATTATACAATTAGTTTATTATTCTTTACAAAAACAGCTTTTTAAGTTAGATTAACAAACTAAAAGCAAACACACAAAGATCAACGTTAATGTTTACTGTATTATAATTCAACTTAAACCTCTGGTGTTACGAGTTATAAATAAATTAGTTGATCTGGATCAAAAACTTAACATAATTTTAGATTAAACCTACGATGAACCTAAATACGTTTGCAAAAAATTTGGCAAATTTAGAACCAGGTAATTATTCTTCACAACTAACAGTTTTTTTTAGATTAGGTAAAAGCAAACAAAAGACTTTACTGTACTATAAGTCAAACATCTGGTGTTACATAATTATATTGTTTCCTTTAGTTGGTAATATTCAAATTTGTTTGAAATATCGATTAATGATTATTTAAATATTAATGGTGAAATTACAACGCATGCCGGAATTTGAATTATTGGGGTTCGTCGTTTCTATTTCGACCTCTCACTAATATTGTAATAGTAAATGACTGCCATAGCATATTGTTTCTATAAAATTGTACTACATTTAAGGTCAGTTTTACTGGTCATTATTTCAAATTGGTTTTTCAGTTTTCCTTCCATCGTCTTTTTGTAACATTTCCCCTCATGCATGCCTTCATGTATGTTTAATTACATTTTATATTACTATTACTAATATGTCAAGTGTATATAACTTAATATTGTATTTTCTTCTAGTTTCTCAACTCTTAGCTAATTTGTTTCCAGCCTTCCCTTAACTGCTTTAGTTAGGCCGCCAAGGGACTAATACGTCGGTAATTGGTTAGCTTGTGGTTTCCCGAACTTTGTTAATTACTGCTTCTAACTTTGGACTGCAAGTAATTCTGGCCAATTAATAATATTTGCTGTCACAATGAAAGTATTTAGTAAGAATATTGACCAAGCACAAACATTCATTACATTGCGCCTATTGTAAAATGTTAACAAATTAACGAATTTCCGTAGGAAATGTATGTATTGCAGTGACTCTTGTGGTGAGACGTAAGGTCAGGAGTAGTAAATGAGCACCGATCATGGTACTCAGAACACGTTTTGAGAATGCCATTAAAAATTTTATATAAATGTATATATATATTCTCCCACTAACGGCCTCATTTTACGTCCGATTTGGTCAATATTTTGTATTTACTTTGTTTTTCTAAGTCGTTCGGACGAGTACGAAGGCAAAAAAAAAAACATTCGGAGCATGTACTTTGACTGGAAGTAGATTTTTTATACTGCTGTTTCATCTAAAGAAATAAATTTAGGTTATTATTCCGCACATTTTGCTTATTTATACGACCTTAGAGTCCATCTGGTTTCTCCAAAATCGATCAAAACGTAAAAGCTCCAGTTTAACATCAGCATGAGTTAAGGTTTTACTTTAGGGTCAAGGACAAGGTGAAAACCCCTGCTTCTTTTTGTGAAATTCTGGATATTGCCTGTAAAATACATGTATATTTATATTTTCATTGTGGATAAGAACCCCGAATCACTATATTAATACAAGGTTAATGCAATATTACCTGTTTTTCCACCAAGTGATCCACTAGTATGTAAACACTGCCTCGGTTTCGGACGTATTCAATCGTCCATCATCTGGTGTGAAAAATTGTTCACACAAAACTCACTGGAGGTTTAAATTTTAAAAAAAATCTAAAATTCCAGCCAAGGCCGTTAATGAATTAATTGTTTTAATCACTGAGATCTTAAAGCAAAATTATTATCAGTTCAATGGAGAATTTTCTACAAAAAGTGATGGACTTGCGATGGGCTCGCCCTTATCGTGTATTATGTTTGAAATATTCTTAAATAACATGGAAAATAGGTTTACATGTTCCTTGAACAACAAATGTCATAATAAGTTAATTTTTTACCACAGGTATGTAGATGATGTCATCATTTTGTTCAATGGTAGTACTCAACAATTGACTCTTCTCCACCTGTATCCTACCTGAATGGATTGCATCCTAAATTAAAGTTCACCCTTGAAATTGAAGTTAATAAAAACTTAAACTGTCCCGATATCGCTATTTCTAAGTTTCCGACCAGTTTTCACTCAAGATTTACAGGAAACCTACCACAACTGATCAAACAATACACAACAGTTCTCATTACCCCATGCAATATAAATTTTCAGCTTATCACAGTTTTGTACATAGACTTTTGTCATTCCTTCTTTCTAAGGATGATTTTGACAATGAAGTATTGAACATATAGCTGTGTCGAATGGTTATGAGAGTTCCATCATTGATAACTTGGTCCGTAAACACAAAAACAATAGAAATATCATAAAAACACAATCACGGGAAAGTAAAAACGCGAATAAAAAGTTTACTTCCCCGGAATTTGGTAATTTTCTGAAACACACCTTGCAAAATGAATTAGCCAAAAACAATGCTACCTTAACGTACAGCACAAATAATAAATTAGGAAACAAATTACAGCCGATCGTCCACAACAAAGACTTTAGTGAACGTACTGGTGTCTATAAATTGAGTTGTGATGACTGTCCTAAATTTTATATAGGGCAGGCAGGTCGTTCGTTTGTTTAAGGAACACTTTCCGAAATAAAAGCCGACTAAAATAGAGTCCAATTTTGTAGCTCACTTTGTTGATTTTGACCAGAAATACAGTGACCTTTAGACCAACATGAAGGAGTTAAAGTTTTGTGACAAGTGCACACACATGAGTGTTATTGAAGAATATGAAATTTACAAGGCAATGAAATTGAACCCCATAATGTTTTAAATTACAAGTCGTCTTTTAGTGGCAACTCGATATACGATACTGCCCTTAATATATCTAATAATTTCATATTGGATGGGGGGAGCAATGTCCACTGATTTAGGACTTCGCATCAGTAAATCATGACCCAGTACCTTTGCAGGCAACCAGAAACTAAGTGTTGTGTGTTGTTTCTTGTGTTTTTGTCTATATGTTGTAATGTCAATGTGTTGTAGCAATTTTTTAATGATTGATGACTTCATGTGAGCGATTTTTCACACCAGATGATGGACGATTGAATACGTCCGAAACCGCGGTAGTGTTTACAATACTAGTGGATCACTTGAAGGAAAAAAAACAGGTAATATTGAATTAAACTTGAATATTTATAATTTAATTAAGTTCTTTTAGGCCTATGTAAGAAATGGTAATACTCCAAGTCTGGTTAATCTTTAATTATAAATTAAAACTTCGAAAATCGATTTAATTAAAGATTACAAAGTCAAATCATACTTTCTTCCTTACAACTTTTGAGATTATCGCAACTAGGACTTTAATTTGTTCAGTTATCTATTTATATTAAAAATACAATCAATCAACAAAAATATTTTTCTAAAAAAAAAAATGTTTTTAAAAACTCCCCGAGGTTGATTTCTCATTGAAAATTACGAAATAGTTTAAATATTACTAATCGTTTAAAATATTTATTACATTCCTTGACAGGGTATACAAATTTTACAGTTTTAAATCTTCACAAATATTGTGTATTATAAGTTTAAATAATGTTGTCACCAATTCTGATTTCTGTTTTATCTGAATTTTTTTGTTTTTAGTAAAGGCAATCCTTTACACAGGCCTACTTTAGAGGTGCCTTTTTGTTTCTTTTTATTTATAATTTTTGCTTGTGCGTGATGAAGTCTAAGTAGGTTTTAGTGTGTTAGTGTGTGCATAATTTAATTCTTTTTTAATTTTAAATTATAAATATATTATGTGTGTTTATTAATACTTTTATAAATTCTGTAATCTCTATTTTTTCTTAATTCAATAATTTTTTATTTTATACTGTATATGTATAAAATAAATTAAATATTAATTTTTTATAAAAAAAACGGTACTTACGTATTATACGGGGGCCACTATTTTTAAAATTTTTGATAAAAAAAAACTAATATAAGTTAGTAACATCTATTACGCAAGTTGTTTTGTAATGCAACAAAAATGCAAGCGTTAAAAAAATAGCCTGAAAGGTACTAACCTATAGCTTTAGTCACAGCACTCATCAGTATTCGGGCCGGCGATCGTTTGACGTTTCGTTAGCGAGTTGTCGGCAATGGCTTGTTGCACACCAACTACTGACGAGTGCTGTGACTATAGACTATAGGTTAGTACCTTTCAGGCTATTTTATTTTAATGCTTTTTTGTTGCAATGATCTAGCAACGTTTACAATTAGTGGCCTCCGTATAATACGTAAGTACTAAACAAACTTTATACTTTGAATATGCATGACTTTAATTTTCTTAAATTTAAACATTCACGAAACATAACCTCAAAATCACGAGTTACATTATGGAATACAATATGGTTAATATCGTACAGAGAGGGCGATCTATCGGCCAAGATGTACAACCATGGCACGTTTAACGAGTTTGCTCCAACACAACTGACAGATGATTACCGTGATTTTGACTTTATTTTATGAATGATTGTCGTTTTGTTTGATTAATCAGCACTGCCTAAAGAACTAAGGATTACTAGACCTACTAATTTCAGAAATGTCGTTATTTAAATCGTATTCGTGAAATGCTATAATGTCAGGAAATTTGTTTCTCTTAATACAAATCGTATGCACTTATTATGTGTTATAGTATGTATTAGATTTGTAGCTCTTAACACAGAAGAGCGTTTCTGTCCGAGTGTGTAATTTAGAATGTGAATTAAAGTTAAAAGTGTTCCTAGACACGGAAAGCTAAACCTTTTGCATGTCACGGCCAACTCAATAAATGGCAACTCAATCTTCTTGACAAACTTGTGGTAATTTAGATATACTATTCTCCTATTTAGACCTGACATTCAGTCGATGCAACTGTTCCTCGAGCTGCCGTATTTAATGCTCTACTTACTTCCGGGACCGAATCAAAGTCAGAGAGTGTTCACATTCTGCCTATACTTCCCAGTTCCATTCTCGGCCAATCGAGGACGCTGAAAGTCATTTGACGAAAGTGGGCTGAATATAACCGGAGTGTATGCAACTACGAGTATAATTAGCGCTTTCCATATGAAAGAGGGCCGACATAGAAAACCAAACTGTGTACCAAATTCGGCCATTGACCACTCCTGACATTTAGTCTCACCATCTGGACTCTTGTGGTGACACTAAATGTCGGAAGTGGTCAACGTCCGAATTTGGTACACACTTTGGTTTTCTATGCCGCTCAAACGAGTTAGTTAGCCCAAAAAATGCCACAAGGGAAAACATATGTTTTGACCGGCAATATTTTATTTTTTTAAATATTTTTCATACTAGACTGACATTTTTTTGAGGTTTCATCTAAACCCATAAATAAATATAGCAAATTATTCTGCACATTTTGTTTTTAGCCCGTCTATAGTTCCCTCAAAATAATCAAAACCATAAAATTACCCGGTTTAAATCCACGTGACTGCCATGATGCTAACTCGCGAATCGATGCAGCCCACAATCCGAGACCGCAAGGGCGAGGTGTAAACTCGAAAAGTTTGTTTACTGCTAGCGGAACGAAGCATAGCGTAAGGCTGAGGCTGAGGGGTAAACAAATTCTACTAACATATCAAATTAAATTGGTACATATAGGCAGCTATTCAGCGCCTTCGTGAGTAGAAAAAATTCCCAAATAGTTGGTTGAAACCATAAACATATAAACTTAATTTTGGAAATTCACTCAACTTCAGTACGCACTTCAGCTTTACGAGTATTCACCTTGACCTTGAGTTATACCTTGAGTGGCTTGAGGCCACGGTTTAAATTGTATATACAGGGTTTCCGAAAAAGAATGCCGAGATTTTGAACGGCCGCTACTTAAAAACCATTAAGATAACAACTTCTACCCTATCCTCCTTATTCCCCTCTAACACGTCTCCTTTAGTTTTTGTGAATAGTTTGATTCAGTATCAAGTTGTTTTCATTGTTTTATTGTTTTCAAAAATGCAATTGCATTTATTTTTACAAATGCAACAGTTTAAAATATACTACTTCTTGCCTAAAAACCACTAAGTAGCTTGTTTCTTATTTTACCTACCGACCCGATCACATTGACGTAAAATGTGTTCGGTAGTTTTAGTGTGATTAATGTTTGTCAATATTTTTTTGAAACAAAAGAAATGCTAAATAAATATGGCTTATTTTGTTATAATGAAAATTATATAAACAATACTACATTACGACATCATAAATACATGCTTTTAGGCCTTTTATCAAGGTAGATCGAATTTGACGGATCCCGGGATTCGTTTTTGCGGTCATGAAATCCCGGGATCGAAAATATCGTCCGGGATTGGATTCCCTAGCTATTTTGAATAGTCCCCAAGCAATGGAAGTTCAAAATCAAGGCATTATTTTCTATAAACAACCTCTATAGCTCATCATTCCTGTGGAAATTCGCTAAAATCAAACCCTCAATATTTAGGAAATTATGAAAGCATTTTATTGAGTCTTGACGTGGTAGACAAAGCAGGTTACTCACAGACTGATAGTTTTTAAGTAGGTCTTTTCAAAATTTGACTACGAATTATTTATTTCTTTATTCTGTGGCGTTGGTTTCACCCCAGTTACGACAGATAAAAGGAAATCTTGACTTCAGAAGGTTGCGACAAAAAACACCAACCCTCGTCGTTCTATTTGAAACGGTTTGAGCGTATTGTTTGCGGGTTGGGAATGTCATTGACGCATTTCCTTTTGTAAATACGGTTGCGAATCTACATGGGTTTTCCAGTAGGTTGAACATTTCTTTGATGTTTTAACTGTTAGACAATAATTTTAAAACTCTGCACTGAAACAGCCCGTCTATTGATAAATTAACTCTTTCCGGGTTTTATTTAATGATTAAACATTTATGAAATTACTTAATGGGTAAACCATTGTAACAAATATTTTTTTAAATGAAAAGTTTAAAGATTAGTTACAAAGCAAGTCTAAGTTTAAAATTAGGTTAACTTACTATAAATAGTTACGCACAAAATATTTTAATTTTTACTGGTACAGTAAATAGTTTTTGAGTAGTTTTCAAAAATTTGCCAAAACCTTTTATCGTAGGCTACATCTATTCAGGCCTAATTGACATGTTCGATGCACATTTGTTTGAAATCTATCGAATAGTTTTCTCTCTAGCAAATAATAATAATATTTGTTTAGTTACTCTTATACTTTAATGTATCCTACTTTAATACAAGTACCAGGAGACCGAGCTAAAGCTCGATTATAAGCAGGGCTATGATTTCAATAATAAATATTGCATTATTGAGTTTTGAGGTTAGGCCTATAACATTAAACAACTAAATAAAGGTTATATACAACATTAGGCTTACCTGTAATACAAATACAGTTTAAAGGATTAACCATAATCTCAACGTTATGCCTCAGAAATAAGTCAGGCCTAAATTAAAGTTTTATATTTCAATATCGATTTAGGCCTGGGGCCTAGTTCGCTCACGTCAATAACTATTATTGCAAATTTCCGTGAACATCGTTTAGGTTAGGCCTATAACATTAAACAACTAAATAAAGGGTAATATGTTTATTTAGCAGAAGTATTCGTTGCCATGGTAACTATAAATAGATACAACATTAGGCTTACCTCTAATAAAATATACAGTTTAAAAGAAAGCAGATGATTATTGTAATGGCATTGAAAACATTTGCATCAGCTGTGCTTTGTATTGTTTAAAATGGACAAATTTCACTTTTTAATTTAATAAAAAGACTTAGAAAACGAATTTTCCCAGACTGGTGACCATTTCCAATCGATTTCTCGTGGCCAAAATCCCCATATAAAATCAAAAAATGAAAAATCCTTAGACGGAGATTCCAGATCCATTTAGCAGACAAACAATTATCTCTCGCTTTAGAAGATAAGATTATGAAGTCACAGTAAATCTGTTTAACACGTTCACTGCTACGCAAATTTCGTATTTCCTATGCTAGGAGCTGACCTTTTATTTTTTATATTTATAGCCTAAATCAATAGAAATTACTTTATTTTTGAACCTTTCTACGTAATAATCACTAATATTTTAAAGCAGACGCACATGTGCGTCCATACCACACAGGCGTAAAATTGGCGTGCGAAGCACACAATGCTCCGTGTTTTGAAAATATTCCCAAACGGGTGTTGGCGTGTGGAGCACGCAATGCATTATGTTTTGAAAATACTCCTAATACGGTAGTTGGCGTGCGAAGCACGCAATGCATTGTGTATTAGAAATACTCGCAATACGGGGGGTTGGCGTGCAATGCACTGTGCTTCGGCCGCTTCTCATAGTGTTCAGTATCAAGCTCACATGTACGTCCTTAGCAGTGAACGTGTTAATAATTTAAGGGGGCGCTACCCTGTCCGCCATATTGAATCTGTTTCCCATAAGAGCAATGCTACAGAATAAGTCATATTTTTCCGTTAATTCGTGGAATAAATTAAAAAATTTAGTTTCATTTTGAAGTACTGTCATATGCGGATGTTGATTGCTGAATACATTTTCGAAACCCATTTTATTGTTTTCATAAACGTATGATATAAAGAGTAAAAAATAGTAAACTTTATTAATTTTTTACTCAGTTGCCAAAAGAGATATTGCAAAAAACCTTAGCAATCAACACCCACAATCTATTTTACTTTAAGAAAACAAATACAGCTTTCGTTTTTTGACAAAAACAACACAAAAATATGCTTAAAAGTGAAGGTATGTTTTGGTTATTTAACATTGAAATTGGTACCCAACTTCGCCGTTTTGAATGTAGGGAGCCGAGCCTTAAATATGTTTGTAAGAAAGTATGTGGCAGTTTCTGGTAACGTTTATTATATTTAAAGTGGAATAAATGGTTAAGAGCTTTAATTTTTGCATACGGTTACGTGCCTATATGATTAAATAAATAATATTTAAAATATTAGATTTTTTTTTTATTTATTATTGAATCGTTTATTAATTTTGTAAAACCATAATACTTTTAACGTGTTTGGAACGAAATACATGTTTCGATTTATTAAAAAGGTATTTAGTTCAGTCTATAAAAGACAACAATATGTCAATTTGTATAATATGTAATTACAGTATTCTGTTTGTTCAAATAATTATGTTGTTAGACATAACGAGTATAAGCATGCTTTAAACTCAAACAGCCATGTCTTTACTGTGACGTCACAATTGAACGTACCTTTTGATTAATATCAAACTAATTAAATCTCCAATTAGGAATTTCTCTCTTGTTAGATCTAGGGACAGACCAATACAAGTTTGCAAATGAGTTGTTAGTGTCACAGAATTAATTTATAATCAAGCAAAGTGTAAATACACGGATACTTTCAAGTAAATACGTTTATCTGATAATGTGCGTTATAATGAATCCAACTGGGAAGTGATATTACAATTTGTGAGAGAAGTGCTTACATGCAAGGAGGATGAAAATGGTCAAGAAGAATAAATAATTCGACCACGCAGCTGAACCACTGACGTGAGTTGAACGAATTTCCAAAATTAAATTTATATATGTGTTTGGCTTTCAAACAACTATTTAGGAAATTGATCTACTCACGACGGTGCTGCCAGCATGTACCAAATATTTTGCCATCGGTCACCATGGTAAAAGTCATGGATTTAATTCTGGTACTTTTACGGTAGTTTACGTTTTGATTGTTTTTGGGAGAACCAGATGGGATATAAAGTCGCGTAAAAAAACAAAATGTGCAGAATTATTTCGTTTGTCTATTCTTGTAAAGAAAACTTCAACAAAATTTAATTCTAGAACGTAAAATGTCAAAATATTGTTACTTCCGGTCAAAAATGTGGCCTACTTCCGGTCATTTTTTTGGCTAACGAACTCGTCCAAACGACTTAGAAAATTAACCTGTGTACTAAATTTGGACCAAATCGGAGATAAAATGCGTTCGTTAGAGTGCGCACAATTATATACATGATACTTCCGGTCAAAAATGTGGTCTACTTAAGGTCATTTTTTTGGCTAACGAACTCGTCCAAACGACTTAGAAAATCAACCTGTGTACTAAATTTGGACCAAATCGAACATAAAATGCGTTCGTTAGAGTGCGCACAATTATATACATGATACTTCCGGTCAAATATGTGGTCTACTTAAGGTCAATTTTTTTGGCTAACGAACTCGTCCAAGCAACTTAGAAAACCAACCTGTGTACCAAATTTGGACCAAATCTGACATAAAATGCGTCCGTTAGAGTGCGCACACATATATACATGTACTTCCGGTCAAAATGTATTTCCAGTCATTTTTTTTTTTTTTGCTAACGAACTCGTCCAAGTGACTTAGACAACCAACGTGTGTACCAAATTTGGAGCAAGTCGGACGTAAAATTCGTCCGTTAGAGTGCGCACACATATATACATAAAGTTACTTCCGGTCAAAATGTGGTCTACTTCCGGTATTTTTTTTTTTTTTTTTTTGGCTAACCTACCAGTTCAAACGACTTAGAAACCCAATGTTTGTGCCAAATTTAGTCCAAATGGACGTAAAATGTTAGAGTGCGCACACATATATACATACACCCCAAAACGTGTTCTGGGGACCATGATCGGTGCTCATTTGCTACTCCCGACCTTGGGTCTTACCATAAGGGCCACTGCAATAGCTCATTTTTCCTATGGAAATTCGCTAATAAACTAGAAGAAATAGAATTAGAGAAGAAATATTCCGGACAAGAAGAGCCCAGGATTGAAGTAGTGCGTAAGCGATTCCATAGGCTAGGAACTCTGAAGGAGGTGGTGTTTTATTCAGTATAAGTCTGACTCGTGGCTCAGGTATAAGTCTTTTGGTAAAATAAATTCACAATTTCTCTGATATTAAATAAAATAATAATAATAACAAGCACGGATTGATAAATTACTAATGGGTTTCAAAAGAAAAAATAAGTTAACGGGTGGTGTCTTACGTTTATAAAATTATTCCATCCGCATAACTTTCTACTCCCAACAAAGTAATTTATTCCTTCAGCGTGCTTTTCCGATCATCGAGGCCGAGCAATCAGTTAAACAGGATCAAGTAGGCTTTGGCTCGGGCGCACGTGTCTCGAACAAGCTTTTCTGAACTGGAAAATTATTAGAGATATTGTGTTCGGTAGATACCCCTGAAACAAGTACAACCAGTTGATGTTACAAAACAATGAAAATTCTATTGTTAATTAAGCAGGTTCGTGGCAGGTTTAACCCCTATTTTTTAACTTTAAATATAGAACTTGTTAGTTTCAGATAATCGGAAAAAATTATATAGATACATTATTTAGCACTATAAAATAAACGTCCAATCTCTTTCATAACAGATTTTCAAAAAAGAATAAAGTACTAAAAGATATAGTACGTATTTTTATAGGCTTCTCTCTAACCTGAAAATATAAATCATTTCATATATTCCTTTTCTATATATATAAAATCCAATGTATGTCTGTCTGTCTTCTGTTTGTCCTTTATGCGTTATCAAACCGTCCATCCAATTGCTTTGAAATTTTGCATAGTAACACTGGTTAACCCTGGGAAGGTTTTAGACCATTTACCGAAGTCCTAGGACATTAGGGTTGTGTCCCACTGGACTTCAAAGTTTCAATGTTAATCTTATGGAAAAAATATTTCGTTTGACTTTATCTGGGGCACAAAATCAGCTGTTCGTATAAAAAGCATAGCAACTCGTCATGTTTGTTTACATTCATTACCACAGCAACATTACTTAGCAAATTTGAAGAGTATTAGCTTTTTGAGGTTACATTGACAAACTAAAAATAAACACAAACAAAAATAAACGAAAAATGCTTACTATATTTTAATTCAATACAAATATTGGTAGTTACATACCTATTATTATATATAAAACAGCTGATTTGAATCAAAAACTGAACATAATTTTAGTTTAGGCCTACAATGAACCAAAACACCAATTAGGCTAATTATTAGAATCAGATTTTTTACATTTCTTCACAACTACCAGTTTTTTTTAGATTAGATAAAAGCAAACCAAATGTTTACTGTATTATCTATAAAGGTTAACAATCTATAAATCTAAATTTGTGTAGTATATTCAAGTGGCATAAAAACCATTTTGCAATTTGATTACTTAAGTCAAGTGAAATGGAATAACTACCCTTTAAATTAAATCAAACAATAGTGAAGCATTGCTGGGTCCACTAGCATTTTATATTATAATACGATCGCGAAATTGACATGGATTGTCGAAACATTAATTTCACAAAAAGATAAAGAAGAATGTGTGTGGAACATTCACACTAATGGCTTTTTTTAAATCACAAGGCAGCCATTTTTAGAAAACAATTACAAGTGTTTTGCAATTTGTATTTAAACGCAGTAATTTTCTCCTTTGTCCCCTTAACGCACCCAGTTTGTTTTCCCTTTCACCTTATTTTTCTTTAGTAATACTATGATTAGATAAAACTGAACTGAACTAATTTACCGAAATCATAATAAAAATAAATCTAGTTAATCGCCTAGTTGTTTAAAGAACTGTTGTCACTTAGGAGCTGACCTTTTATGTTTTACATTTATAGCCTAAATTACTTTATTGTTTATTTTTGAATCTATCTACGTAATAATTAATAATATTTTAAAGCGGACGCACATGTGTGTACATAGCACATATGCTTAAAATTGGCGTGCGAAGCACGCAAAGCTCTGGGTGTTGAAAATTCTCCCAATTCGGGGTTTGGCGTGGATAGCACGCATTGCATTGTGTATTGAAAATACTCCCAATACGGGGGTTGGCGTTCGAAGCACTGTGCGTCAGCCGCTTCTCATAGTGTTCATTTTCAAGTTGACATGTGCGTCCTTAGCAGTGAACGTGTTAATAATTTAAATAAATATGTTTGAGAGAAAGTATGTGCAAGTTTCTGGTACAGTTTATTTAAAATAATCACGCAGCTGAACTGCTGAAGTGACGAGCTAGTTTACAAAATGAAGATCATATATTTTAGGGTTTCAACCGACTATTTGGGAAATTGAGGGTAGTGAGTGGCTTTCTGCGTGTACGAAACACATTAGTAGAATTTTATTTGTTTGCACCTCAGCTACCAACCATGGCTTTCACGCTGCTTCGTTCCGCTTGACTTTGAGACTTCGGACTGCTTATCTTCGCCTGGGTTTAGAAGCTGCCCGACGATAAAATCCCCAATGTGCATTTGAACCGGCCACTTTTATGGTATTATTCGTTTTAATCGATTTTGGGAGAATAGGGTGGGTCGCGTAGAAAAACAAAATGTGCAGAATAATGGCATATATTTCTTTTGTTTAGATAAAACGTTTCATTCTATTGTTTCTCTTTTTTTTTCAACATGTTAGCCCACGGATTGGAAAATTTTATCAATAAATTAAATAGGTACAATACCTGCTATTTTGTCGCCCCTCGCATACCATCTATCTAAATATATAGACACAATACTAAGGAAAGAATTAGTTTTCGCAAACAACCATTGCATAATAAACAGTTCGGACCTTATTGACAAGATACAATCAGTTAAAATCAATAACAGATATAAACTAGCTTCTTTTTACATAGTTAACCTAAACCAGTATCCCAATTATTGAAACCGTTAACATCGTTCACGAAAACGTGAATAAAAACTCCAAACTCTCATCCCAAGCTATAAACGAGTTAATTAATTTAATAAAAACTGTTCTCGGACAAAACTATTTTGAATTTATTAACGATTATTTCTCGCAGAAGGATGGTCTAGCCATGGGATCCCCGCTCTCAGGTATACTCTCGGAAATAGTCTTGAATCACATAGAAAATAGATATCTCTGGTCCGACCTTAACCATTACAAAAATAAATCATTTTCTATTATAGATACGTGGATGACACAATCATATTATATGACGGTAGCGACAGGTAGTTGTACCTCAACAACATTCACCCCAACCTAAAATTCACCCTAGAAATAGAACACGACAATAAACTAAAATTCTCGATTTAACTTTATTAAAAATCAACCATCAACTTAACTTCAATATACAGTATACCGAAAACCACTACAGACCAAACAATCACGCTACATCCCACCATCCATATTCCCAAAAAACCTCAGCATAAAATAGCTTCGTCCACCACCTTCTTTCCATTCGTCTGAAACAATCCGACTAACGACCATGAGGTGAGTGTTATAAAACACATAGCTCTGTCCAACGGTTACGATACCTCTATGATTGACAGTCTCATATTAAAACATAAAAAGAATAAAACTACTAAAAAACCAAAGAAAAAACAGTCTTACATCTCTGTAAAATATGGCAGTCTGCTGAACAACACCTTAAGCAACGAGATGTCAAAAAATGATGTCGTCACTCCGTTCAGAACGTCGAACAAACTTGAGTTTATATTGAACAGACCTACTAACAAAAAGCTCGACTCAATACTATAAACGGGAATCTACAAACTATCCTGTAATGATTGCCCAAGTTATTACACAGGTCAAACAGAACGTCCTTTTAT
The DNA here is from genome assembly GCA_018207615.1 of Philaenus spumarius. NCBI lineage: Eukaryota > Metazoa > Arthropoda > Insecta > Hemiptera > Aphrophoridae > Philaenus > Philaenus spumarius. The sequence goes on from JAGFPH010001946.1 coordinate 198,593, forward strand.
AAAACGGTTTAAGGAACACTTACCAAAAAGAAGCCAGGGGACTGTAATTTCTAATTTCGCGGAGCATTCAGTGATAAGGACTAAGGCAAAGGGAAGGGATAGACTCCAAACCTTGCCACGTCAGTCGTATTAAACGTTTTACCGTGACAGGTTAGCGTGATCGATGTTTTTAATGTGTGTTTTTTTTTAAGTGTTTCAATGTGTTTCGTGACATGTTTTTGTGATTTTGTTTTGTGTATTAACTTTAATGTTTTGACGACTTCATGAAGGGAATTATTTATTTCTGTGATCTGAAGATGGGTACATAGGTTACCCGAAACCGCGATAGTCACAAAGTGATTTCAGGATTGGATAAGACAAAAAACAGGTATTGTACCTATTTAATTTATTGATAGTTTCATTCTAGTATGAAAAATAAATTTCCGGGCAAAAACGTGTTTCCAGTTGTATTTTTTTGACTAACGAACTAGGCCTAGCGACTTAGAAAAAAACGTGTGTACAATGTTTTTACCAAATCGGAAGAAAAATGCGTCCTTTAGATTGCGAGAACACAAGTGCATATATTAATATCTTTAATGAAACCAAACAACTTTTTCTAGTTCCCATGGTCGGTGCTCATTGACCAATCCCAACCATAGTCTTCATTATAAGAGTCACTGCAATAGCTTTTCTTTAATATGGAAATTCACTAATAACATCTAGATTTTGATAAAGTTTTCAACATACCTTAACTAATATTATACAAAAGTAAAGTTTGTTTTTAGTTTGTTTGTATGTAGGGGGTAATCTCTGAAACTACAGAACCGATTGAAAAAATAGTTTTACTAATAAAAAGCCACACTACCCCTGAGTAACATAGGCTATAATTTATTTCAATAAAATCATTTTTGCCAATATTTGTAGATTTAGTCGGAAAAAATTCTTAGGTTAGGCCTAGTCTGATAAATCAACACATGTGTTAACATTTATTGCCATAGCAACCAATTGAATAAAATAACAGTTAACAGCTGTTTGCTTTAATATTTCCATTTACAACTAATTTCATACTTTTTGTTTCTAACTTTTAGGTTATGTTTTTTTTTTAAAGTGTAGACCTGAGCCATACTGGTTATTTTAACCTATATTATAACTGCTGTTATAAAATGTACGAAATAATTTGATTTGAACATTTAACATTATTTACCGTCTTAGCTTTGGTGTTATTATTAATCCTACACCTTTATTATAAAGAAATCATAACACGATTATGTCTATAGAAGGTTCCAACGGGGTTGGCGCGCGGAGCACGCAAGGGTTTTCCCTAGTAAATAAATAAAGAAACACATTGTTTTAATAATTTTCTAGACTATTCCGACTAATGAAATTTTATTGTATTAGGAATATCTTAGTTTTTAAAGTTTTGTTAATTTTTTAACGCAGTTTCGGTACAGCTTTTTATTATTTTTGTACGTTTTGTTTTAACGTTGTACTGGTCTATCTACTCCTCCATCATACTTATTCAACACTCGGTTCAGAATTTTACGTCAGCCAATCGCCAATCGAAAAAATCAAGAAATCCCCACATTACAGTGCGTTGCGACTATTCGAGCCACCTACAGTAAAGTCTCCCACATTGTCCTTCAGCTCGGAATCGAAATGGGACATTTTGGGAGCACCAGACACCCTTTTGCCAGCCTCGCGGTATGCATTTATTTGATGTTCGGCGATCGCTGCGAACAGCTGCAAATAAGAGACCGATGATTCAGAATCGAGGCGGCCAACAAGTTTAAAAATCAGCGATACTTGAAGTTTAAAACATTAAACTTTTATTAAACAAATAAAAGAGCACTGTGGCGACAAAATCACATTTATTTAAATAAAAACCCGATCCACAAAACAATGAACAAAAAAAAATAACTAAACAACTAAATTGTAAATTATGTTTAATACGTTACCCTTATGTACATTTCGATGACATGGTCATCATCCTCAGAGGGTTTTAACCATGGTGAGTGGGGGGGGGGATTGGAGTAGTGTTAAAACCCTCTGAGGATGATGACCATGTCATCGAAATGTACATATGGGTAACGTATTAAACATAATTTAGTTGTTTAGTTATTGTTTTTGTTCCTTGTTTTGTGTTCGGGTTTTTATTTAAATCAGTGTGATTAAACTTTTATATTATTGTAATCAGAATAACACCAAACATTATAATTTGGACCACATTTTGTGATTAATACTTATCGAATAACCAATTTAATTTCACGATTAATTAATTAAAAAATAAATATCTCAAATGAGAGCTCAACACGGAATACATACAAACAATGGCTAGACCTCACTCACAAGACTTATCGTTGAGCAATGTATTGCCGAGTGGTAGAGATAAGACATCCTTATTACTAATATTATTTTTTAAAGTTTGGACCTCGTTTTATTTTAAGCGCTGCATAAACCTTCTATTTATGTGAATTATAATAATGAAAATGTAACTTTCTTAGTTTCTTATTTACTGTCTTAAATTTTTGTTAAAATAGTAGGCCTATGTGTCTCTAAAATTTGCTATATGCTATATATACAAGTACAAAAATAGAAACATAATAACAAATTTGTACTTTTCTTATAAAAGGAAGCAAAGATAAGTAAACTAGGAGGTTTAGAAGGGAAAATTTCCAATTTCTTCTGGGGTAGTACTCCCGGTCCCCCTTTCCGTCACTTCCGGTTAGTTCCGGCAGCGTTCCGGTACTGGAAAAATTACGAGTAAACTCCGCCGTTTAATGATACGACAACAATAAAGTTTAACAATTTACAAACACCACTAAGTTAGCCAAGTTAAGCTGCTGTTTCCTGAGGCACTTACGGTTGCCTTCCATTAACCTCGAATACTTGGCTGATCCGGTTTAAAATATTTGCATCAAGTGTAAAACTCTTAGGAAGTAGTTTCAAAACGTTTAAAGTGGGTTTGTGCTTCATCAGAATCACTCAAGACAAGGTCATACTTCGGGAATTATCTGTTTTTACATTTCCGGAGCCATGCATCTCCCTTACAGTATACACTTTTAATATTATTATGTATTAAGCAACGATACACCAAAGCCTAACTAAAGTAGTATTAATTTTGTCACAAACTGTCAAACACAGGCCAAGTTTCTGCAAACAATTTAACTTCACAATTCCTCTAAACTTGATTAAACACGAACTCGACTGACCTTACACTCCATTAGCATACGGCAAGGACCAAATTAGTACTTTATAGTTACTTATGAAAGTAAATATTTACTAATAGTTTAACTTTTAAGTTAGTAATACACACAAACTATTTTTTTAATCCGGTCTTCGAAATTACGTATCAGCACTCGTTATCAAGTCAAAATATAAGATTAAGATTGTGGTTGTTTGAATGTATTATATTTATAGTGTTTCAGGTTCAGGTTTCCCTTGTTTGATCAGGTCTATGTAAGTAAAGTACTATTTGGAATTCTTGACTAATATCATTGTTATGATTCTTTAAACAACATTGATTGGTTATAGCTTATACATTTTATAAAATAATCCACTTAATTAGATAAAAATAATTAAATATTATCTCCAATAAAAGCGAGTGTACGTCTGTACCTAGATACATACATACATACGTGCGTACGTACGTGAGTAACATCAGCTGATTTGACCCATCATCTGTAATACTTAAACAAACCCAGTGTAGATTATACTTTGGGGTTATGTTTGCAACTCCTATCATTATAATTTCTGAAGTTGATTTTTTTTAAATATGAGTTGTAGAACTAATTAATGCTATAATATACGTTATAATATTTGCTTTGAGGTTATAAACTGTATATAAATCCAACCTTTTATCATCAATATATTTGTTTATACAAATTTAAAGAAGAGATATATTCTTTTAACTTCGGAAACATTCGCACTCTTCGTATAAGATATAAACATATTCGATTATTAACTTCTTTATTACAATATTAATAACTTCTAAATCATTTATTTGATCTATCAATATAAAGTAAAAAGCAATTAAAAGACAACACTTTTATATTTCTTTAAACATATAATAACGTATATCAATAAAATTTTCAAAAAATAGGCCTACAGTTTTATAATCCTTATAAATGGTCATATTTACCGAGTTAAAAATCCAAGTCAGCATAGTTAGGTAGGCCTAGATAAAGGTTGTTGTTTTTAAATAGTATTTTTTTAAATGATGTATTTCTGATTTGCATCTAATTATTCTGCCTGGGATTTTTCATGGAGGCTTACCAGCATCTAAAATATAAGAAACAGTGTATTTTCTTTATTTATTTGTTAATGTTTGGAGAGAGTAAATTTACTTTACTACCACCAGCTGATATGTTTGTAGATGACGATATTTTTTTTAAGAAATAGAGTAAATGACTTATCACATCCTCCAATCTCAGCACATTCTACTTTTGGATGCTGGTAAACATACTATGTCTAGATACATTCAAAATACATCGATCCAACATTTGGGCCACTTTTAAACACATGGGATTGATTCAATGTATCGAATTGTGAACATCGATGTATATCGAATATCCGTAGTTTGATGTACAGTACGGTGAAAATTAAGTATTTATGTATTACATAATTATCTGAAGTTAAAATTGTGCCTGTTTTGTTATATGTATGTATTTTACTAAGTGATGTTAAGTTGTAGGAATTACGTTCGCATGCTCAGTCCGATATCGTTGACAAGATACGTCTAATATTTCCCGAGTTAAATAAATTGTGAATTAAGTTTAAGTTAGTAGTGTTTTATTTTCTGTTCATTATTAATTACTTTAAATTTTGTTAATCACATATTATGTTTTAATTTTTTTAAGAGGTTTAGAAATATAACTGAACATTCCAGTTAGGATACGTAATATAGCATTTTCTGCCGCAATATCGCGTTCGGTCGAAATGTAAACTGTCGACAAATTAATAAGTTAGGACGATTTGTGTTTAAATGAATCTACCTTAGTGGCGGAGCCAAACTGAGCGAGTATGATTCCGTTACAAATATTCTCAACATATTACAACCAATAAAAAACACTGTAAATTTCAATAGTTTCTAAAACGAATTAACAACTCGCTTGTACCAGCAACAAATGCAAATAAATTATACCTCGGAGAATAAAACTGTGCAGGCCAATATGTATTTGCAGCACAGAAGCAGTAAAATATCCACTACCACAAAGTTTCAAATATAAAGGGCTGAGAAGCCAAGGGGTATAAGTGTAGTGAAGTTAGTTTTGAGAAAACTCAGTTTAAATTCAAACTGTCATAATCAAATCCAGGTAAAACCATGATCACTAAAACTGGTATATTTTTAATTGATAGGTTCTGGACTAAAATAACAACAAAGATTAATTTGATTTTTATCCTCTTATTCTTTGTTATCAGCCAATATTTGACAAAAGTTGTCACTTGTACCCCTGGGCTGTTAACACGTTCACTGTTAAGGACGCACATGTGAGGTTGACACTGAACACTATGAGAAGCGGTCGACGCACAGTGCATTGCACGCCAATCCGCATATTGGGAGTATTTTCAATACACAATACATTGCGTGCTTCGCACGCCAACCCTCGTATTGGGGTTATTTTCAGTACAAAATACATTGCGTGCTTAGCACGCCAACCCCACATTGCACAGAGCATTGCGTGCTTCGCACTACAATTTTAAGCCTATGTGCTATGTCCGCTTTAAAATACTAGTGATTATTATGTAGAAAGGTTAAAAAATAAAAAAATAATATAATTTCTACTCATTTAGGCTATAGATATAAGAAATAAAAGGTCAGCCCCTAGCATAGGAGATACGAAATTTGCGTAGCAGTGAACGTGTTAACAGGAATTAGAAGTTGCGTAATAAAACAAAGGTTACAAGTAAATTACCAATGTAAAGTAAAGTGACTTGTATCACACGTATCTCTTGACTTCTGGCCGCCTTCACACGAAGCCACTTAGCAGCGCTTCTCGGTGGTTGGTTCTCCTTTCACACGTAGCCACTTAGCAGCGCTTCTCGGTGGTTGGTTCTCCTTTCACACGTAGCCACTTAGTAGCGCTTCTCAGTAGCCGGCGTTGTGGCGCTGCTACGGCCGTTGTGTCGCTTCTAAATTTCAATGTGTGCATTACTAGACAATAGGTAACTATCGCATTACCAACTATGAGACGTTAGGTAGAAATTTTAAAGCTAACAAATGCTTTTACTAGGCTATATTACAACAACAAATTACAATTTGATGTAAAGAAACAATTTCCATACTAAAACAGAATTGTATAAGAACAACTGATAATGAACTAAATACAATAATTAATTATTGTTATTTAACCCTAGAAGCGGCAATGTTAAACTTTTACGGATTTTTGCGAGCTGCAAGTTTTTTTTTAAATTAGCCAAATATAGTAATTTTATAGCTTTTTTACAGAAAAATCCAAAGAATTCATAATGCAACTAAAACATTTATTGATGTAAAATTAAAAAAGTTATTAGGCCAGGAAGCAAAATAATGTTCAGTAATGGAAAAATTTTAAACTTTAGGCCTACATAAAAATTAGTCCAAATTATTTGAATTTTTTTTTCAAAATAGCCTACATACAAATTTTGTAATTTAGTTCTAAATAGAGGTGTATACAAATATATGTCAATTTCAAAACTGTTGTTTAGTAAGCACCAGTTTTTAGGCCTATATTCCTACTACAAATACAGGCCTCTTTTGAAACACTAATTAGGAATATTTTTATATGCTTTACCCAAAAATAAAATTTTATAATACAAAATTGTAAAGACTAAATTATAAAATTAATTGAACTGTATAGCCTACTTCAAAATTTAAAAAATACCTTATTTTATAAATGTATTTCACTTTGTTTCACTAAATTAATACAAATTACGCTAAAGTCTCTCTTTTGTATACTATACATTTCCAGACCCTGTATTGGGTAGGTCAAACGGCCTGTGGCGTGGGAAAAATTTCTGTGAAATGTTAATATTTCACGGAGAGACCTAATTAGCCTACCAAGGGTAAATCATATTTACCTTACATCAAATGAAAGTATAGAATGTTCTCTTCAAATCGTAATATGAATAAGTAGTTGTTTTTTACTTACCAATAGCTTTTTTCTCTGCCTCAGTCATTTCACTAAAATTTGGAACAAATTTCACAATTATAGCTTCCCAGGCATTCCGTTTAGCAATCATATTGCTGTATTCTAAATGTTTAACGTCCCATATAGCAGGCCAATTCTCCACTTCATTTATAAAATTTTCAATGTTATTTTTTTTAGTTATGTCACTCTCAGACGCCATTTCTTCAATAAATAAAACTTTCGCAAGTCTGCAAGTTTCAACTGATCAATCAAGACTGATTGATATTGTGTTAACGCCGGCCAGCAGCGCTTCGACGCGCTACCGGTGGCGCTTAGCAGCGCTTCTCTACCGAGCGACTAAAAAAGTGGCGACGTGTGAAACCTACCATTTAAAACTATGTTTCGACATTAGCAGCGCTACTTTTAATCGCCGAGATCTGTGGCGAAGGCAAATTCCGTCACAGGCAGTGTCGCTTCTAATTTAGTGGCGGTGGCGGTGTGTGAAACCTTCCATTTATTTCTAGCTTTAGTCGACGGAAGCGCTTCTTAGTGGCGCTGCTAAGTGGCTTCGTGTGAAGGAGCCCTAAGCTAAACAGTTCTTCTACAAAGTAGTTTTTTTTCGCCACTAGACCTCACCACTTGATGGACTTACAGTTATATTCCTTAGCCACAAACATTTTAAAGTGTTGAAGAGCCAGTTTGTGCACTTAACTCCAATATTGTGTCACTTGTACCACTTGGCTTCTCAGCCCTTCATATAAGACAATTACTTTATTGAGAAATTAGCTGTCTACACGTGTTTTGCAGAGGTAAACTCTAATTAAACAGTTAACTTTTATAATTAATTAATTGTACGGTGAAATTATTTAAATGAGAATATTGTCACACACATAACAATGTACTGTATATAGCTTACAAGAATTATTCATAATATTCTGTACACACATAAAACATTTAAACGCATCAGATAATTACATTTAAAAATTTGTAAATTTTTTCATCCTATAGTTAATCAATGTTTTATCACTGAACGAAATCAGAAAGTTTAAATATGTGCAGACTTCAGGTTTAATAATAGTTAATTCATGAAGGTTACATACGTTGTTTGCAGTACGGGAAAATAACACAAAACCTTGATCAGTTGTCTAGTTATTTTAACCGGTTATCTGGCAGGCAGTGAGATTTCACTAATATTAAATAAGCTGTTAGTTGTAGCTACTAAACTGATTTAAATGTACGTACGTTGAACATTTTAGCTGTGTATGAGGAGATGTAAACATCAAAGTTATGTACATGTAAAGAGCGTACGTTGAAAAGGTTTAAGGGCGAGCTTATAGACAAACATTCTCTTATATAAATAACATGGGCAATTTGTAGGACTTTATAGTTTTTATTTTTTTAACACACTTAAATCGAGGAAATCATACATTTTATATTTTTGGTGATTATCGGAATGTGTGGGCTTCAAACTGGTTCTCGTAAACTAAGGGATAGGCCTAGTTCTTACAAAAAGTTCTCCCACCTAAATAACATGGCGTCATGTTATCATGTTTGGATGTACTTATGATTGAATACAATCTAAAGTATTTAGACTTAATCCTTTGAAATTTTTACCACTTTATCTGGGATATATTTAAAAGTTTTTTTGGGTATGGAAAACACCATAGCCATAAACATACTAAATGAATAATTTTTTATAATGATGCAAACAGTTTGGAAAATATATTTTTGAATATAACCTTATATTTTTTTTATTATAAACAGCACGTGGTTTTCCGTACCCAAAAATTTCTTTATATTTTAGGCTACAAAATATTAAAAACATTTTTTAAATTGGTTAAAAAAAAAGAGTCATTCAACACTTTTAAAAACACAAAAACGATGAAAATAAATCAAAAATTTTAGTTTAAATGTACATAATTGTGCTGGGGAAATGTTCCCTGCCCAAATCATTCTTTTTTATACTATTTTATTTTTATTTTATACTGTTTTTATACTAAACAATATATAAAAATGAAATCAAAGGTTAAATCCTAAAACTACAAAAAAGTATGTTTCTGGTGGTGGATCGCCTTAATTTACTTGAAAACAAAATAGTTACGTTCCATTTTAAACCAAGATTAAAAACTTATTCGTATAAGCGATTTCTGGTCTGTTTTACCGTGTTGAGACATAAAACGCATATCAATTCTAATTGCTAATTGTTTATATTTTTTTAACACACCTAAAACGAGGAAATCATACATTTTATATTTTTGGTGATTATTGGAATGTGTGGGCTTCAAACTGGTTCTCGTAAACTAAGGGATAGTTCTTACAAAAAGTTCTCCCATTTAAATAACATGGCATGCTTTTAAAACGTCAGTTATTTTGAAAATACATAAACATTTTGGGATTTTTATATTTCTCTGTAAATCTGCAGGGTAAAACGTACAAAATGGCATTTCATTTGTACAAATTGGTTGAAAAATAATGATGTAATGTGCCTATACAAAAATTTCTTAATGAATTTACAGTGTCGATATATTGTTTTGATGCTTGGATTTCTGTAACACAACTTAATTGATAGTATGTTTGCAAAGTGGAAACTAGAGACTGTAAGTTACAACTTGAGGTGTTTTCTATTTTCATCAATTCAAAATACATCGATACAACGAATACATTTGGGTCATCCGTATACACATCGCATTGATTCAATTTATCGAACCGTGAACATCGAAGTATATCGAAGTTTGTAGTTTGATGTAAAGTACGGCGAACAACAAGTATTTGTGTGTTATAGAATTGTATAGAGCGATAATTGTGCGTGTTCCTGTTTTGTTATATATGTATTTTATTAAGGGATATTAAGTTCGTTGCGCAGTCCGATGTCATTAACGTGTAAATATTACCCGAGTAAAATTAGTCGTGAATTCAGGTAAAGTTTAAAGGGTTTTCTTTTCTGTTTATAATTATATGCATCACTTGTAGTAAATTATATTTTCTGTTGGCACATCTGCGCAATTTGGCGAGGGGTCGTTTTGTAAATTTTCGCGATTTTTACTTACGATCAAACCCTAAACACAAAATAGGGTCAGCTTTTCAAGCCTTTTAATTTGTTATCGCACTCTTTATAAATACATTGTAATTGATTTTTGTAGAAATGGGCTTTATCATTTCATCAAAATGTTGGAAAACCTATGAAAAATGTTGAACATTGTTGGTGAAATTAAACCGTTAACAATGCCCGGTAAAATTTTGAGTTCTGTTAATAAATTCGTTTAGCAGCACCAATATTTTGTACGTTTGGGTTCTATCGAGGACGAATTAAGTAATAATATTAAATTAATTTGGCTTTTAAAAGGCAGTGAAAATGTAACATTCGACCGTTGATAACAGTTGATCTCTAGAATATACGATTTGGGAAACTAGGATTGGAAAAGAGGTTATCCTTAGAATTTTACATGTCGAAAATCTCACTTTTAAAATAATAGGATTACTTAGATAATTAAACAGAGAAATTTCGAACGCTTTTCAGAGGGAAAATTAGTTGACCGGTATTTATTTTTTAATATATTCAAGAAATGCAATCCAACATTATAAAAATCGGAGCAGTAGATCTCTAGAAATAATCTCCAAATACGTATAATATTTTGTATACAGAGTGTTCATAAAGTTAGTTTAACCCCTTTCATTCTTTTTTTTTCTGAAAATAAATTAACGGAACATTGTATAAATCTTCTGTTTCATAAAGGACATATTTTTGACATATCTGACCCTCTATGATTTTCGGGGTCTTAGGTTGGGAGGGGGTTACCAAATTCAAATGTAAAGGTGGCCATATAAGGTACCATTACAAAGCTTAATAAAAAATAAACAGTGCTTAGTAGCTTGCTTCGTTTTAAAGTAATACACAATCAACGTTCTGGAAAATGGTATTTTTATTATAACATCAAAGCAGGTTATTAATTTGTTAATATTAAGAATTATTAGGTTGTTGACGTTACAATTTTTATTTAAATGGGTTTTTTTGTCATTGTGTATAAACAAGGTTAAAAAAATTCAAATGCAATCTAAATCTTACCAAGACCGAATAATTTTAGTTAGATTAAAAGAGAAGATGTTAAAATAAAAATATAATTTTCCAGAACTTGGTTGTCCATTACTTTCAAACGAAGCAAGATAATAAGCTCTAGGTTGTGTCATTCTGTTTCTCTTTTAATAAGCTTTACAATGGTGTATTACATGACCAACCTTTATATTTGAAATTGTTAACACCGCTTCCCCCTAAGCTACAAAATTTATCAGCTGGTAAGATAAAAACAGGTCCTGTTATGCAACACAAGATATATACAAAGCTTAGTTAACTTAATTTTACTAAGGAAATAATGAGAAACTTTATTAATACTATGTATATAATAATAGTTATATAGTTATGTTTGTTTTTGTACCAAATTATAGTGAACAGTTTATTTCTAATTTTATTTTAGCTTAAGACATATGCCTACAGATCTTGATTTGTTGATTGGTTCGTTTATCTTAATTTATAGTTTTGATTTGATCCGTAGGTGCTCAAAAATGGATAAAAAAACTATAGCGAATAAAAAAACATTTATAAAAAATAATATATATAGGCCTATATTATATTATACATCCAAATTCTTCAATTCATTAATTTTGAAATGATATGTCGGTCAATGGAATTTAAAAATATTTATTTTTTACGATATCAGTGATATTCTTTCCAAGTGGTTTTAAAGTGGAGTGTTCGGCGTTCAACTATACAAAATAGCATGTGGAGTGAAATTCAAAACTAATTTAATTATTAAAAATACAGGGGTGGTGAAAAGTCCTGGAACGGGTTAATATTTTTTTAACCGTTACAGATGGAACTATATAACTTGGTGCACTGTTACTGGTCATAAAACACTATTTTACCAGAATTTCAATGAGTCGCTACCACTTCGGAGGGTCGGCCCACAAGGAGTCAGAAGAAAATCTTAAATAAGAGCGTGGGTTGAGTTGTACATCAAATTAAAGGTCTAATTTAGTAGAATACAATGCCGCATATCCGACTCCAAAAGGTTCACCCTAAACAAAATGGCGACCCTAAACGTGTTGAAATAATTCGACATAAAGTTGCTAATATCTAGAAAAGAAAGAGTTTTTAGAAAAAAAAATTAAGAGACAAAAAATGTTTATTTAAAAGTGCTTGACCTAAAAAAATTGCTTCCAAATCGATTTCGTAAATTGTATTTTTACTCCTCCATCTTAGAAAAATTTTGAAGTCGGATTTGCGGAATTGTATTCTACTAAATTAGACCTTTAATTTGATGTACGACTCAACTCACGTTCTCATTTAAGATTTTCTCCTGACTCCTTGTGGGCCGTCCCCCCGAAGTGGTAGCGGCTCATTAAAATTGTGATAAAATAGTGTTTCATGCCCAGTAACAGTGTACCAAGTTATATAGTTCCATCTGTAACGTTGAAAAAATATTAACCAGTTTCGGGACTTTTCACCATCCTTGTATATGTAAGGATACGACGTTTTGGTGAAGCACGTACTACTAGGATGGATTAATATAGTTGAGAATTTGGAAAAGGCTTTTAAAGCAAATCCACAAATATTTAAAACGATCAAACTTTCTCGTATTTCCTCGCCGAAAACCAAAAAAATTTATGATTTTTCTTTTACTGTTAGGTTGGTTTTATACCAGCTTGAAGTCAGTTCTTTCACAATATTATTTGTTAAGTATTCAAAAACTAATTTCAAGCACATTAAAATTATAAAATTTGGAACAGTATATCTTTGAAAATACTTTTCACCCTTTCAGAAACCAAGTTTAACACAATAAACATTTTTTTCACAGTAATAACTGTAACAATAAACAGCACTTAATTTTTTAATACTTATTTTGAACATAATTATAAAACACAATAAATTATTTTAAAGTTTATATATTTATTTATTACATGCAAAAGACATGCATATGGATGCGGTACGTCCAATATAAATTAACATTAAAAATACACAAACACAATACAATTTGCACAAAGATAAGAAATCATAACTATTAACGGTGGGAACAAGCAATAAAATGTAATTAAAAATTAAATTATACAATAATAAATAAAAATATAATATTCATAATTTAAATATAATCTATATAATATATAAAAGCGAAATACCACTCACTCACTCACTGACTGACTCACTCATCACGATTTCTCAAAAACTACCGAACGGAATGAAATGAAATTTGGTATGTAGCTTCCTCTAGGGCCATAGGCGCTCACTAAGAAAGGGTTTGAAAAAATTCGAAATTTTAGGGGGGGTT
>JAGFPH010001947.1:12829-24399 GCA_018207615.1 Philaenus spumarius
GGGGAGGGGGGTTTGGGGGATCAAATTTATTAAAAAACGATTTCTTCAAAACTACGGAACGGATTGGCATGAAATTTGGAATGTAGCTTCCTCTAGGGCCATAGGTGCTTACTAAGAAAGAGTTTGGAGAAATTTGAAATTTTAAGGGGGGTTTGGGGGGATCAAAGTTGTTAAATCACAATTTCTTCAAAACTACGGAACGGATTGGAATGAAATTTGGTACGTAGCTTCCTCTAGGGCCATAAGTGTTCACTAAAAAAGGGTTTTAAAAAATTGTAAATTTTATGGGGGTTTGGGGGGTAAAAATTATTAAATCACGATTTCTCCAAAATTACCGAACAGATTGGAATGAAATTTGGTATGTAGCTTCCTCTAGGGCTATAGGCATTCGCTAGGATAGGGTTTAAAAAAATTTGAAATTTTAGGGGGTTTTTGGGGGGATTAAATTTATTAAAAAACGACTTCTTCAAAACTACCGAATGGATTGGAATGAAATTTGGTATGTAGCTTCCTCTAGGGCTATAGGCATTCGCTAGGATAGGGTTTAAAAACAAAATCGAAATTTTAGGAGGGTTTAGGGGGTCAAACTTACTAAAAATCGCCATATTTAACTTTGGTTTGTCTATTCGTGCAAAGCCGGATCGGTCCACTATTTGTATCTTTATTTTGATAAAATATAATGATGTATATAAATACAAAATTTGAACAAATAGGCCTACATTTTTGTAAAATCATATCTAAATAATCCTTATAGTTGTACACATTTATCGAGTTCCAAATCCCCCCAGCATAGTTAGGTAGGCCTTCATAAAGTTTGTTGTTTTTAAATAGTGTTTTTATAAATTATGTATTTCGGATGTTTTTATCTAATTAATCTACAAGTTTTCACGGGGGCATACTAGACTCTAAATACTTACCGTAACACGTAACAAATACATTACATTCTTGAGCGTTGTAATTTAGTTGGTAAAATAGTGATTTTTCACCTAAGTATTCAACAAATAATTCACGAGTACTTTGAAATGCTAAACGACAATTTTGTTTAGCTGAGAAATTAACAGCGATCATTATAAAACTAATACAGTAAAGACGTACGAAAAACGAACGGTTTCCTTTCTAATTCAATAAAACACGCAAGAAACTCATTCCAATAATTGACATTTCCTTGAAAACTACAATCAGCCAACTCTTCGTAAACAATTATCTCTTTCCGCATTTACATTTTAAATTAGGCCTAACATTTTTTTAATAAATGTCATGTTAATTTCGCGTAAACTCAGTCCGACCCATTAATAAGAGGGGGTGCTTAACCGACGCTACACGCTTGCGTCGACCATCGCCATAGAAACGTTGGTCACCAAATCTTCTACAACTGAAATCAAGGACGCCACAGAACCTCTAGTGACCGAGCGATGAAGCTAAACGTCATTTTATTCAAGCGCATCGCCTCTGTGAGTATGGCCGTTACACTCTATGCTGTACTTAACGCGGGATTTTATTGACATTGTTGATCAGCTGGCGCGTCTTGCGTTCTGTTAAGGAGGAACGTTGAACTGAACGTTATAGGATTGTATTGTTCGTTTGTTTGTCCTGCTCGTGTTTTGTGCAATCTTTTGTTCCGATAATGTGGCACGAGTGCGATCCGGGATAGGCGTTGTTCGGGAGATTCGGTATCCTGGACTTAATACTGGACTTTACCAACCCGAAGAACGTGGGACTATGGGCATCTGCCTGGACACAGGTAAGAACAGATTTTCTTCGAAGTATTTCATTTTAACGAGGAAGTTTTTGTCGCCCAATTATTCTGTGAATTAAATAATTCGATCACACAGCTGAACAGCTGACGTAAGTTTAGCAGATTTCCAAAATTAAATTTATATGTTTTACTAATTCAACTAACAATTTGGGAAATTGGTCTACTCGCGAAGGTGCTAAATAGTGTATGTACGATTGCCTGTGTGTACGAAACGAACGAGTAGACTTTGTTTGCCACCTAAGCTTCCACCTTCGACTCGCGCGCTGTTTAGTGCCCCTCGCAGAGGAAAAACTCGCTTTGCGAATTATGGACTGCTTTGCTTCGCTCGCACCGTACAAAATCGGCCGTTGACTTCGGATTTGAACCACCACGTGTATTTGAACCGGGTACTTTTATTGTATTTTATGTTTTGATCGATTTTGGTGGAGCCTAGTGAGTATAAAGTCGTGTAAAAAAAATTTGGAAAACGATTGACCCTAAAGGCCATCCCTGTAACTTCCCGCTAAGTTTAATTACAAAAGTATGATGAAAGTTTGATAAACACTATTTTTGGAAATTTTGAACTGCCATAACTTTTGAATGAATCAACCGATTTTTATGAAATTTGCGGCAATCGATGCAGTTTTTTAAGTCCATTGAAAGAATTAACAACAAAAATTTTTCAGAGGAAAAGTTTTGGAGAAATTAAGGAAAAACACTTTTGTTATTTTCTTTCGTTCACGATATCTCGTGAATGAATCAACCGATTTTTATGCTTGCGGCAATCGATGCAGTTTTTTGAGTCCATTGAAATAATCGACAACAAAAATTTTTCTGATGAAAAATTTCGGAGAAATTGAGAAAAAACACTTGTTTTTATTTTCTTTCGTTCACGATATCTCACGAACGAATTAACCGATTTTGACCGGACTGGTAGCGATCGACGTCGCTTTTCAAGGTTAAAAGCTGATTAGATTTTGGAATTGATCGGTAAAGCCGTTTAAAAGTTATTAAAAAAAAACCTGATTTGAAAATATTTTATTTCTTAGTTTTTTCGAAATTTCTCAGAACCTAAAGGTCCGAATTAGTTGAAATTTTCAGGAAATCTAAGTTTGATGGAACTCTTTAGAACGCCGTTTGGTAGGATCTAATCGGTTAAGCCGTTCAAAAGTTATAAGCGGGTCACATACTTACATACACACACACATACACACACACATACATACAGACAGGGTGATACCCTCTCGGGAGTGGTCAGGGAAGATTCCTAGGACCTCAAAACGTCGAGATCTGATGAATACTCGATTTTCGAAAAACGGGGTGAAACCAATAACTTCCCGATTTTAGAAAATTTTCAATTTTCTTAGCGGGAAGTTTAAAAACAAAATGTGCAGAATAATATCCTAAATTAATTTGTTTTGATAAAACCCTAAAAAAGTTTTTTTCTAATACGAAAAATCTGAAATAGTTGCTTCTTGTCTAAAAACATGCTTCCAGGTGTTGAATATTTTGGCTAACGAACTCTTCCGAACGACTAGACAACCAAGTTTATACCAAATTTGAACCTAATCGGACTTTAAATGCGACCGTTTGAGTGCGAATACACACACACACACATATATACACATTATATACATAAATATACATTTATTGACACACCAAAACGTGTTTGATGACCATGATCGGTGCTCATTTACTACTCCCGACTTTAGGTCTCACCATAATGGCCACTGAAATAGCTCATCTTTCTTCGCTAATAAGGGAATAATTATTTCACTAGGCTTATAATATATTTCTATCTGTTTAAAAGGCTTAATAAGGATCCACTCCACACATAATAAACGGTACCAGGAACTGGCACATACTATCTCACAAACATATTTAAATTACTAAACAGATTCACTGTGACTTGTAGGGTGGGGTAGGAGAGTTTTTTTATTAAAGTTGGAGATTAACTAATAAATATTATTATTATTATCTAGAGAGAAAACTATTCGATCGATTTCGAACAAATTTGCACCAAACACGTCAATTAGGTCTTTATAGATGCACGTAAAAAGGTTTTAAAACATTTTAATAAACAACCCCCTTTATTGCCAAAAAAAAACCCAAAAATCAGTTATTATTATTATTATTAGCTAAACGAGAATTTTTAGAAAGATGCGGGTTTTCGAATATGGTAGGGCACATTAAAGGCTACAAATAAGCAAAATTTTATCAAAATCGTTAGAGCCGTTTTTTATAAAAAAATAATAACTAATTTTCTGGGGGTTTTTTGGCTAAAAAGGGGGTTGTTTTTCAAAACGATTCAAAACCCTTTTTCGTACATCTATACAGGCCTACTGGACATGTCTGGTGCAAATTTGGTTGAAATCGATCGAATAGTTTTCTCTCTAGCTTTGTATACTTTTATTAAAGTTGGAGATTAACTAATAAATATTATTATTATTAGCTAGAGAGAAAACTATTCGATCGATTTCGAACAAATTTGCACCAAACACGTCAATTAGGTCTTTATAGTTGCACGTAAAAAGGTTTTGAAAATTTTTGAAAAACAACCCCCTTTATGCCCAAAAAACCCCAAAAAATCAGTTATTATTATTATTATTAGCTAAACGAGAATTTTTAGAAAGATGAGGGTTTTTGTATATGGTAGGGCACATTAAAGGCTACAAATAAGCATAATTTTATCAAAATCGTTAGAGCCGTTTTTTTATAAAAAAATAATAACTGATTTTTTGGGGGTTGTTTGGCCAAAAATGGGGTTGTTTTTCAAAATGTTTCAAAACCATTTTTCGTGCATCTATACAGGCCTACTGGACATGTCTGGTGCAAATTTGGTTGAAATCGATCGAATAGTTTTTGCTCTAGCTTTGTATACATACAGACATACAGACAGACATTTTGTAAAAACCACTTTTTGGACTCAGGTGGTCCCAAAACGGATATTTCCACAAAAATCTCAACATCGAATTTTTTTGCGATCACTATACTTTCTCTATACTATAGTATAGTGAGAAAGTAAAAAGTTATAAATTCAATATTGATAAATATTTGACATAATAAATATGCATTGTTTTTAACTTGTATACGTTTTTTTTAAATTTTTACAACGTTATACCCTTTTTGTTTATGGTTTACGTTGGAAAAGTAGACCTAACTTAAAACTACATAACCTAAAAGATATTAAAATTGTTTGTTTTATTTTGTTCATGTTGTTGATTTTGTACGTGACATAGCTGTGTAGGCCTACAATCTGTAGTATGGGAATTCAAACATACGTTCTAGTTTTATAAAGATCTATCTGACACATACGGCTTAGCCCGTGTGCAAAATAAGAACTTAATTTAATTTCTTCACCAGAAATAATTAATTAAAACTAATAAGATTTAACAAAAATTGACCTTTGAACATGCCGCTAAATATTTTACGCTCATTGGCCCTTTATATCTTTGTCCGAGCTACAAATTTGATAGAATTTATTGTGTTGCCTTCGACTGTTAATTATATCGTTATAATTACCTTGTTTTAGCTGTCTTCAGTCCTTAGTTGCAGATTATAGCTACAACGCTGTTTCATCGAACACTGTCGGCTTCGTCAGGCTTCTACGAACACTTAACACTAACAGCTGCAGCTGTACATGAACGACGTAATAATGTGGCCACAAACATTTTTATTAAATTTTTACGACGAGTTTTACTCCGATTTTGTGTGTATTAGTATCATGTGTTCGTGTATGTGTTACTACAAGCCTGACGAAGCCGACAGTGTTCGGTGAAACAGCGCTGTAGCTATATTCTACAATTACGGACTGAAGACAGCTAATACAAGGTAATTATAACGATACAAATTTGATATCTTCTATAATAATCAATTGTATCCGTAGCAGACAAATTACAATTTATTAAACATGTGGAGCTAAATTTCATGGCAGAGTCACGGCATTCGCTGATAAGGCATTGGTTTGAAAAACATTTGTTATAGTGAGCGAAAAAACGAATGGTGTTCGGGCTACGAAGAGAATGCCCAATATAATTTACTATAAGGTTTAATGATGAATTCGGATTTTTCATGGGAGGGACATATCAACACATTTAGGGAGAAATGTACGGTGCGCTAAGAAAATTGTATTTAAGTAATATTTGTCCACCGAAGTTTTTGTTATGAATACCATGCGTTAGTGAGTTCTCGCTTGGGTTATGTTGTTGGGGCGGTAATTATCACTCCACGCTCAAACCTACTATAATAATCCAAACAAATATTGTAAGAGTAATTTCTAGGAAATCTCGATTCGAACACTCTGTTTTTCAGATTAAAAATCCTACCGCTAAGAGGCAAACTACACTGTCAAAGTTTTTGTCAAATATTTGGTCAAACTTTTATCAAAATCTTTGAGCAAATATTTGACAAAGTTTTGTCAAAGAAAACATATTACACTGAAGACACTGCAGAGCAAAAAATTTAAAACTGCCCAATTCATAGCCAGAATAGAAAAGGAATGTACTATTTTCATTTGACAAAGGAGAACCTAAAACCAGTAGGTGGGGAAACCGTTAATAGATTTCAACATTATTTAATAGACTCCCTGCAGAATTAAAATTCGGCCAATTTAGAATGAGCCAACGCTTCATATATAAATAAGATGTCCCCTTTTAGTGATTTCTCCTGCTGCAAAATACATACCTGAATTATCGAATTTTTTTCAGACAAACCATTGCTCGGACGAAATAAACACATATGACCTTTTTTGTTGAAAAATACCTCCCCTATACGGTGGTATTTATTTTTTATTTTTCTCTATCTTTATCATAGCTCGAAATATTAAGGGTAATCGAAGAAAAATGATAATCGATTTTTTTTTCGACTTTGGGAAATCGATAGACTGGTAAACTTTTTTTATGTTAATCTATATACTTTAAGGTACTTATAAAAAAAAATCAGCCGTATTGCAAATTACTGGTAGTTGTAACCTATACCGACTGGGCTATTTAGTCAACCTCAAAAAAATCATTGTACGAGCGCAGCGACAAAATGATTCTTTCCTCCCTTAAGACACATATTAGGTTCAGAATATTGTAATATATTATGCGTATTAGCAAACTGTATAGTTAGTTCTCATTTCAGCTTGACAACTCAATAATTTCCTCGGAAGTTTGATAGAAAAACAGACATGAGTGATCCTACATGAGTGATTAGATAGATAACATTTTATGGTTCTACGTAATCTGTTACCGTATCGGTGTCAAGTTAGGCCCACCCCCAAAATTTGTCACCAAAAAGCATAAAATGACACAAATTCAGAGTGTTATTGTTATTTGACTCAAATTAATCCCAATTGAAGGCCGCAAAGGTTAAAATTTAGGCTACGTTTTGGACTTTTGACCCGCCAAAATTTTTTAATGAATCGTATAATTTAACTTTCGTTCTTTCAAGAGTAACTTTCGTCCAAAAGAAGTATGCCTTGTACAATAGCTTATCGTAGTTTATGAAATGGTCCCGGGTGGGATAGAACCGATCGAAAAATTTTCAAATATTTTTGACAAGTGTGGTAGTATCCTCAATCCAAATTAACTTTCGTAAAATTTAACTTTCATTCTTCCAAAATGAACTTTCGCCCAAAAAGAAGTATTTGTCAAATTTTCCGTTACAAGTGTGATAGTATCCACAATCCAAATTAACTTTCGTAGGATTTAACTTTCATTCTTCAAAAAGGAACTTTCACTCAAAATGAAGTATTTGTAAAATGTTAGGTTACAAGTGTGATGGTATCCACAATCCAAATTAACTTTCGTAAAATTTAACTTTCATTCTTCCAAAAGGAACTTTCGTCCAAAAAGAAGTACACCTTGTACAATAGATACACGTAGTTTATGAAATGGTCAAGGGTAGGATAGAACTGGTACAAAATTTGTCAAATTTTTATGACAAGTGTGGTAGTATCCAAACAAATTTTTTAACTTTCGTTCTTCCAAAAAAAACTTTCGTCCAAAAGAAGTATACCTTGTACAATAGTGTTTGAAACACTTTTTGACGAATTTAAGGTTATGAATCTTAGACAAATTTATGTCAAAACTCTTGCAATTTATATTTTTAAAAACTACCGAGATATTTTCAAAATTACCGATCATCAACGTTTGACACGCAGCTCAAAGTCACTTGGAATTTTAAATAAAAAATTAAGTAAGACTTTCTCCGTCACGAATTCACATTACATAGCTCATGTTTTATATATGAATCTACCTGACCACTTACGTATGTTTAATAACTTTAAACTTCAGACATTTATGAAACATATTACCAATTGGCTTCTGGACTTGGGAAGGGACGGTACTGAGAATGTCATTGTATCCATCTACAGGTAGCAAATATATTTACCCTTGTTTATTGTATTACCTTATCTCTCTCACTATTATTGATTCTCGTGTGTTGAAGGTTGAAGCAGTAACTATTAGTTGACCCGGGTTTTTTTGGTCCGATATGGACTTGGATTCCTCCGTTTGGCACTTCCCACTCTACTCTACCTCTATTGTTTTTATATTATAAAACTTTAATATAGATCAATAAATATATGTCTTCCTTGTTGTAACTTAGATTTTTAGATGCGACTCGTGCCTACGCACAGGCTAAGCCTATGTGGGCACAATTCCCTTGATATTATTATGCATTTATTCTGTATTATATTTAAGGAAATAAAAATAAATTGAATTGAATTGAATAGATACATCGTTATGAAATGGTCCCGGTTGGGATAGGACCGATCAAAAATTTGTCCAGTTTTTGGTGACAAGTGTGGTAGTATCGCAATCCGATTCAACTTTAATTCTTACAAAAGTATTTTTGCCCAAAAGAAGTATACTTTATCAATGGATACATCGCACTCTATGAAACTTGGTCCCACGTTTGATAGAACCGGTCAAAATTTGGGTAACAACTTGACCAAACGTTTAAAACAATGATTTGAGTATCAGGACTTTAGATTATTAAAAGAGATTATTAATCATTATTAATCGTTATATTATATTCATTAATCAGTTCTGTGAAAAAACTGAAATCACAAAATATCTGTAGTTTTATTGCGACACGATTTTAAACACGTATCGTGAACAGTAATATTTCTCTACAACATACATTTCCTTTGTCTCGCCGTAAAATAATTCCAAGCCAGACAAATCAAACCATAGTTGTGTTAATAAAAGTACATTAATATAAATGTAGTAAATATAGAGAATAACACAGTAAATGTTGCACGAAGGCTGGCTTGTATCGGATATCGACCGCTTGCCTTCCACGTCTCCAAGTCGATATGACAGGTCAATAACGCTCTGAATACATACGTAATAAGTCAATCTGAATAAAAGATACAGGGTCAGCATTGTTTCACGGGTTGAACAAAATATTGTGCAATTGGGGTAAAGTATTAAACATTGTTATGATAGTGAAATTTCTAAGGGATTGACATTTTAAACTCACCTTTTCTTTATAGGTTACAGTTTATACAGGGTTGAAAACTTACCACTTCTATTATTAAATAAACGGTACCAGATAACTGCCACATACTTTCTCCCAGTTGAAACTTTATACCTTCCTAAGAGTAGCATAGGACGTGGTTATTTAGAAGTACAAAAGTAGGACATACCATGGAAAATATTAGATGCATGTAACACACATCCATATTATATTAAAACTAGCTGACCCGTGCGAAGCATTCGCATTCTAACTTACTTAAATCCCACTTAATTAAAGTACACTATACTATACGATACTAAATATACAATTAATTAAAAATTGCAATGTAGTGGTGTAACGGCAGCTCTCCAGCTGGGTATTGTTATCATCAGTGTTGCCAACGCCAGGAAAATATCCCTACAACTTACTTGATCTTACATCACTGTTACTTTTGGATTCTTTATTTCTTTTTTACTTTATCCCCCTATGCCACTGTATATGTAGAAAGTATTGTATTCGTCAAAATTTTCGAGTTTGAGTTTTTGGTGGAAATATCCGTTTTGGGTCCCCCTCAACCTAAAAAAGTGGTTTTCGGAGTGATGTCTGTGTGTGTGTCTGGGGGTGTCTGTGTGTGGGGGTGTGTGTGTGTGTGTGTGTGGATGTTATCATCAGACCTAGAGCCTAAACCAGTCGTCCGATTTTGATGAAATTTGGTATGGAGGTACTAATCCACGGTATCTCCAGGTGTGTTTTCATGTTTGTGAATTTTTGATTTTTAATGGTAATTTTCCCATAAAAACCCTTAAAATAACGGGAAAATAAACTTTTATCAAAAACGGCTCTAACGATTTTGATTAAAATTTTAAAGTTTATTAGGAACCTAAAGTACTATAAACTATAAAATTTTAATCAAAATCGTTCGAGCCGTTTTTGAGAAAAGTTGGTTTTTCCGTTATTTTATGGATTTTTATGGGAAAATTACTCTTAAAAATAAAAAATTAAGAAATTGGTATTTTGAATTATTATTCTACTGATGAAAAGGCAGAGTATGTTATAGTACTTTTCGTCAAAGTTCTGAGGGAGAAAGTATGTGTCAGTTTCCTGATACCGTTTATTTTGATATTTTTTTTGTATAATTGTATTTTGTATATTTTTCCGGTGTAGCGCTTAAGGAAAGCTTTAAAATGATGCCTCGTTCATGTGATTTGATGATGTATTAAGGAAGTTTTGGCGTACCGACAAAAAAATTGCCTTGAGAAATTATATATGTGATATTATTATTATTAAAACTATTCCATTGATTTCGAACAAATTTGCACCAAACAAGTCAATTAGGCCTGTATAGATTCACGAAAAAAGGTTTTGAAAATTTTTGAAAAACAACCCCTTTTTTGGCCAAAAACCCCAAAAAACCAGTGATTATTACCTAAACGAGAATTTTTAGAAAGATCTGGTTTTTGGCATATGGTAGGGTACATTAAGGGCTACAAATATGCCAAATGTTATCAAAATTGTTAAAGCCGTTTTTGAGAAATGTTGATTTTTCTGGTTTTTTGCTATTTTTGGGGGTAAAACCCCTAAAAAATCAAAAATTTGAAAAAATCCTAACAGACACACAGACACGTGGACAGACATCACAAAAAAAAATACTTTTTTGGGTTCAGAGAGCACCAACACAGATAATTCCACTAAAAAATTTGTTGGGGTTCAGGGAGCACTAAAACAGATAATTCCACTAAAAATTCAAATTCGAAAATTTGGACGAAAACAGTACTTTCTCCATATACTACGTATAGGGGGGAGAAAGTAAAAAATGGAGAGATATACAGAATCTGATCTTTGGACAGTTATGCACCGTCAGAGGAAACCTGAGCAAACCTATTTACAAAAAGTAATTTGTGTTTTTTCTACAAATTGTGCTGAAAATAAAAACAACAAAAAGCCTAATATAAACAGGTTGTGTAGCGAGTAACTGGCACAGCTTCGCGAGGTGACAGGGGACCTAACTTAAACCCGGAATGCTTCGTTTCTCGTCGGTCTGCCATTTGAATTTTATCTAGCTGACCCGTACGGCGTTGCCCGTGGTGGTTGGTATTTTCAGTCTTTTTAACGTAATTGTATTCTTTTTAAGTGTTCAGTCAGTGAGTGGTATTTGGCTTTTATATATATAGATCTTAAATAATAAAACCACTATTGTCATAATAATAAAAGATATGAAATTATGATTTTAGTAACTTTGACCCCCCCAAACCCCTCCTAAAATTTCGAAATGTTTCATACCCTTTCTTAGTGAGCACCTATGGCCCTAGAGGAAGCTACATACCAAATTTCATTCCAATCCGTTGGGTAGTTTTGAAGAAGTCATTTTTTAATAACTTTGATCCCCCCC
>JAGFPH010001947.1:57258-77374 GCA_018207615.1 Philaenus spumarius
GAGAAACCCATTGATGAGTCAAGTGGCTCTAGATCGGGTCATTTTCATGATAACAAGCTGAGACTCAGCATAAATGTTTAAAATATATATTTTAACTCCTATGTCAAGTTTCAATTCGATATATTAAAATTCGGCCAATTTAGAACGACCCAACGCTTCATAATATGAATAAGATATCCCCTTTTAGTGATTTCCCCTGCTGCAAAATACAAACCTGCATTATCGAATTTTTTCCAGACAAACCATTGCTCAGAGGAAATAAATACATATGACCTTTTTTATTGAAAAATACCTCCCCTACACGGTGGTATTTTTATTTTTCTCTATATTCATCATAGCTCGAAATATTAAGGATAATCGAAAAAAAAAATGATAATCGATTTTATTTTTCGACTTTGGGAAATCGATAGACTGGTAAACTTTTTTTTATGTTAATGTACATATTTGAAGGTACTTATAAAAAAAAATTAGCCATATTGCAAATTACTGGTAGTTTTAACCTATACCGACTGGTTATTAGCTTTACCATGAATTAGTTAAAAAATGACAGAATCTTGTAATTTGAATTTTAGCTTCAGAACGAGTATAAATTTGCTCGGATGGACCAGTATTTAACTATTATTCTAAGCAATGACGCGATGGATGATTTTAACGACTATAATCGACGAATACCACCGCAGCAAAAAAGTTTGACAGTCGATTATCGACGTTTACCAGTTCCAGGGTTAAACAATTTTAGACCTATCAACAGATTTACAATGTTATTTCTCCATTTAAAATACACAGCTTAGCCGATGAACAGTTTCAGAGTTACGATGCTTGTATTAAGTTTTTATTAAATATTGAGACTGTTTGTACTACGTAGTCTCAAGAGTAGAATGTGGTAACATTATTCAGATAACTTTTTTTTTTAAAGTTTAACTTGTACTACAATACATTGTCAGGGTTGTTGGTAAATACCAGCAACCGATAAGAACTTATAAAAAATATTAAAATAATAATTATTAAGAAATAAATTTACAAAAGAACACAAACTAAATTAGAATTCAATTCATCGTACAGCGGAAGCCTGAAACGGATGTCCAGTATTAGGTAACAAACTCAAGGCAGCATACGCCAGCATTTCCACGCACGTAGGCCAAATCTCTAACCGCATAAAATAATGTCAAATTTACCAAAATCGTTACCCAATCATGTGGAATCAATATTCAAACGGACCAACCAGGGTGAGCCAAGTAGAGGTGACCAAAAAGAAGTGGGAAAGGAATACGTGAAAAAGGGGTCTATTACACAATGTCCATCAAGAAATAAACATCAAGTCATCTACATTCAGTATAAATCAATTAAACCAGTTTAGTAAAAATATCCATCAAGAAGTGATCTACATTCTGTAATGATCACTTAACAAATATCATTCCTGGAAAGTATCCAAAACGTGAAAGTGTCGGGCGGTAAATTAGTGCGTGATAAAAGTGCGACGACCAAAGTTTAATAAAATATCAGAATTAATTTAATTAAGTGAAAGTGAAAGAGAGAAGGGAACAAATGTTCATACCAATGTAAGTAGTTTTAATATCTTTTAATTGTAAGACAGATCTCGGGGTGTAACAATATTTAAATTGAAACACGAATCATATATCAGCATTTTAATCTTAGACCTACATTAGTTTAAGATGTACTGTACTTAGTTTTATTGGGTCTGAACCATAAGGGTTAGCTGCCAGACCTTGAGTCGTTAAGCAATCGGGGATGGTCCACAATTTAACAGTAAAGATTTAAACCATATTTTATTGACACATAATTACGCTATAAATGATAATTTGATGTATTACATAAATTCACTATTTTAATTGTTACAAATTGATTTGTTTAGTTGGCGTGGAGGGCATATTTTATTGTTTAATAATGCCAACGATTGTTATTTGTAATGGGATTCTAATTGTTGTAAAATTTGAATTATTGAAAGAAGTGAGTTAGTGACATTTTGTTCACTAATTAATATATTCACTGATAGTTAAAACACTTGAAGAGTTTGGATTAATATATTTATATTTTCTAAACTCAAACGTCTCTGTAATTATTTATACCTAATACTGTGGAGTACCTCTAGAGCCTAGCGAAAATTTGATTCCTGACGGGAATCTGGTGGACCCCCCAAACTGTTGAAGAACCAATGAAAAGGTATATGTTTTATTAGTTAAATATTTAATTCAAAATTAAAATCAAAGTCAAAAGGCCTTACTTGTCATAACCTCACAAGTAACCTTACATGGTAAAGTCGCCCAAATTTACATAACCTTACAACATCTACCTTTTACCAGTACCCGCACAGTGGTTTGTAAGACTTCTAATCGCCTAAATTTTGACAAGTTTGACATCATTTCAAAATATTTTTCGGGCCAATTCAGATTTGCAGACCTGAAAAAGTTTTAACAGCTAAGGAACAGCCGAAAACAAGCAAAATGTTTGCACTTTATTCGGTCATTCGCTTACAAATGACTGAAGGAATTTCATGACGAAAAATCCCTCATACATTTTTGAAAGAAGATGACATTTTATTTAGTTTGAGATTAAAGCTCAGTAGGCTCAAGAAGTTAAAGAGAGACAGTCCTGCAAAGACGAGTAATTTTTTCAAAAAAATATAAAATTGTAATTTAGGCCAAATTTTTGATGGAATGGCAACTGCAGCACATTCTCAAGCATCTGATAAAACATGAGCCATCATATTACGAACGAGCCATCATATTACGAACGAGCCATCATATTACGAACGAGAATCCAAACACACTTATCCAGTCCAAACAGTATTGATGCATTCACCTGTACTTTTCACCCATCTCACGGGCTACTGGTTGTATATATATTCATTGTAACCGAATAAGGTGGACAAGGGTTATGAAACTTTTACAGTACCTTTATTAGGGCCATACCTTGAAGGTAAAAATTATATAAGGTGTAGCTCGTGTTGTACGCTCCTCTAAATCCAAATTCCGTCAAAAACACGAATTTCGAGCTAATTTTCCTGCCTAATTTCATTGATTTATTTTAACATATACTGTTGAAAATCTATATTAACACATACATATCAGTAACAAATTTGTATGAGTCAATCATGTGCAAGATTAATTTTCAAAATACTCCATTATAAAACGAAAAAACTGCCGTTTAAGCCATTTGCTCCCGTTTTAGCTCTTATTTCGCACTGAATCAATTTGTAACCGCAAAACCATTACTACAGGCTGATTCTACGGGTAATGAACTATGCAAATATTACACCAGATCAATAACACATCGATTTTGCAAAATAGATTTTTCCCATCTTTACCCCACTCATCACGGGCAGATTAATTTGATACACATCAGAAAAACTATAATTTTTGTTATTCCTCTTAAAAGTGTAACAAAAGTGCTCAGTCAGAAAGCAGACATGACAGAAAAAGTGTAGCGTTAAACATTTTACCAAAAAACCTGAAATAAATTTTGGAAAACAAAACAAAAGATCGTGCATTTTAATCAAAGCCCTACTTAAATCTATATATATAAAATTCAATGTATGTCCGTCTGTTTGTACGTTTGTCTATTTGTACGTTTGTCTGTTTGTATGTTTGTCCTTTATGCGTTACGAAACCATCCATCCGATTGCTTTGAAATTTTGCATAGTAACACAGGTTAACCCTGGGAAGGTTTTAGGCCATTTACCGAAGTCCTAGGACATTAGGGCTACGCCCCAGTGGCCCTCAAAGTTTCAATGTTAATCTTATGGAAGGTCAATCTTAAGGAAGAAGAAGAAAGATTTCTTTTGATTTTATCAGGGGCACAAAAAACAGCTGTTCGTATGAAAAGCTTAAAACAGCTGATTTTGATCAACAACTGATTTGGATCAAAAACTGAATATAATTTTAGGTTAGGCCTACAATGAAAAAAACACCAATTATTGGGCTAATTATTTAAGATATATAAAAGCCAAATACCACTCATTGACTGAACACTTAAAAAGAATACGATTACGTTAAAAAGACTGAAAATACCAACCACCACGGGCAACGCCGTACGGGTCAGCTAGTAAACTATAAACCCAATTTATTAAATACAGTCAATTAGACAAACCTATTTTATTGAACACTTTTAAATTAGCAGAAGGTAAAACTGTTACGATTCTATGAAAATAGCAATAATTCGGACCAATAGCCATGGACAGACAATGCGCATGCGCTATCCATTCATGTAAGGATGGAGATGTGACAGAACAAAGCACACTGTCAATGAAAATTATTATTCCTATAATAACAACACACAATTTAACCTAACAGTTGTAAACATAACCTTAAATGGTTCACATAGTTGTTGAAGTATTAAAGCTGATGGACGTAATCAGCTGTTATATTATGTTAACGAATAAATAAAAAAATACAAAGCTCTACTCTCTTTTTTACTTAAGTTTATATGTACTAGACTATACTAATATTTTAAAGAGGTAAAGTTTGTTTTTTTGTTTTTATGTAGGGGGTAGTTATTCTCTCGAACTACTGAACCGATTGAAAGAATAGTTTAACTAATAAAAAGCTACACTATCCCAGAGTGTTTTTTATTTATTTCAATATTTGTAAATTTAGTCGGAAAAAATTCTTAGGTTAGGCCTAGACTGATAAATCAACATTTATTACCATAGAAACCAATAGAATAAAATAACAGCTGTTTGCTGTAATATTTCCATTAACAGTTAATTTCAAACTTTGTACTGTATTTCTAACTTTTAGGTTAGGTTTTTGTAAAGTATAGACCTGGTTATTTAAACCTTTATTATAACTGCTGTTATAAAATTTACGAAATAATTTGATTTGAACATTTAACATTATTTACCGTCTCAGCTTTGGGGCTATTATTAATCCTACTCCTTTATTATAAAGAAAACATAACTGATTATGTGTATAGAAGGTTCCAACGGGGTTGGCGTGTGGAGCAAGCAGGGGTTTCAACTAGTATTAGATAAAGCTGTTCGGATTAAAAGCTCAACAACAAATGTTTGTTTACATTCATTACCAGTACATCAATATTAGCAATTTATAATCAGTGTTCTTCACAAGCAACAGTTTTTTCAGGTTAGATTAACAAACTAAAAGGAAACAATAACAATAAAAACGGTATCAGTTCATTGAGACAAAACTTTCTCCCAACTTACTGTAGTAAAAATAATATTGTTTTTAATCATTTTATTTACTACTTTTAGAACAGAAGAAAAAAATTATATTCTACCTACGTCAATCGTATAAAAAAATTTTTGTCCCAGGCGGGATTCGATCGCGCGACCTTTGAATTACTGGCCGTGCTCGCTACCGTGGTGCTACCCCGTGCGGCCGCTGTCGCGATGCTAGATTGACAACACAAACTTGTTTATTTTTAAACATTTCCCCATAATTATAAAACGCCGAAGTTTTGATAAAAGCGGGTGGTGTCATTTTATTTGGCATCTTAAGCACTATAAATACTGAAAATTTGATCAAAATCGTTAGAGCCGTTTTTGAGAAATTTGCATTTTTGTCGTTTTTTATGGGTTTTTAGGGGTAAATTACCCTTAAAAATTAAAACTTCCAAAAATTAAAAAAACGCCTGGAGATATTAGGGTTTAGTACCTAAATACAAAATTTCATGAAAATCGGACCAATAGTGTCCTCTCTGGTCGTGTATACATACAGACAGACTGACAGACAGACACCACTCTAAAAACACTTTTTTGGGTTCAGGGAGCACCAAAACAAAAAATTCCACTAAAAATATTTTTGGGTTCAGGGAGCACCAACACAGATAATTGCACTAAACAATTTTTTGGGGTTCTGGGAGTACCAAAACAGATAATTCAACTGAAAATTCAAATTCGAACATTTTTACGAAAACAATACTTTCTGCATATACTACGTATAGGGTGGAGAAAGTAAAAATCAACGAAAAAAGTTTGCTGTTACATATTATAAATAAAACAGCTGATTTAGATAAAAAAACTTAACATAATGTTAGGTTAGGCCTACAACGAACCAAAACACGTTTATTTGCAACCAATTTGGCAAATTTAGAATCAAATTATTATTTTTCACAACTGACATTTTATTAGATCAGGTAAAAGCAAACAAAAAGCTTAGGCCTACTGTATTATAAGTCAAACATCTAGTGTTACATCTAATTCTTTCCTTTAGTTGGTAACGTAATATCAAAATATGTTTTAAATATTGATTATTTAAATATTGTTGGTAAAATTACAATGCATGCTGCCATTTTTACTTTCTCCACCCTATACGTAGTATATGGAGAAAGTATTGTTTTCGTAAAAATGTTCGAATTTGAATTTTCAGTTGAATTATCTGTTTTGGTGCTCCCAGAACCCCAAAAATTGTTTAGTGCAATTATCTGTGTTGGTGCTCCCTGAACCCAAAAATATTTTTAGTGGAATTTTTTGTTTTGGTGCTCCCTGAACCCAAAAAAGTGTTTTTAGAGTGGTGTCTGTCTGTCAGTCTGTCTGTATGTATACACGACCAGAGAGGACACTATTGGTCCGATTTTCATGAAATTTGGTATGTAGGTACTAAACCCTAATATATCCAGGCGCTTTTTTCATTTTTTGGAATTTTTAATTTTTAAGGGTAATTTACCCCTAAAAACCCATAAAAAACGACAAAAATGCAAATTTCTCAAAAACGGCTCTAACGATTTTGATCAAATTTTCAGTATTTATAGTGCTTAAGATGCCAAACAAAATGAGACCACCCGCTTTTATCAAAACTTCGGCGTTTTATGATTATGGGGAAATGTTTAAAAATAAACAAGTTTGTGTTGTCAATCTAGCATCGCGGCAGCGGCCGCATAGGGTAGCACCACGGTAGCGAGCACGGCCAGTAATTCAAAGGTCGCGCGATCGAATCCCGCCTGGGACAATAATTTTTTTATACGATTGACGTAGGTAGAATATTATTTTTTGTTTTGTTCTAAAAAGTAGTAAAAAATAAAATTATTAAAAACAATATTATTTTGATACAGTAAGTTGGGAGAAAGTTTTTGTCAGTTAACTGATACCGTTTATTAATTATTGGGGTTGGGCGTGTCTATTCTGAACTCTAGCTATGTATAGGTCACCGCCTAATCGTAATTTCCTTGAAAATATTAGAGTATACAATAATCTGTTTGCATTGGCTTCGCCATGGGTCTCCGCCGGGGTTGGTGAGCTAAGCGAGCAAGGACGGAGCTCCTAGTTAATTTATAAAGAACCATACAAATATTCATACTGACTCGCACATTTCATTGCAAACATAAAATGTACAATGTAATGGAATACAAATTGGCAGTGCTATAAACTAAACCGTAACTTAAATTTCTACACTGTTGATATTGTGGAAATGTAATTTAAGAAACCAAAATGGCGCTACCTCTTGCGTGTAGATAAGAGAGTACGGGTTAATTAATGTTAAAATATGCTACACTGTTCATTAAATATTACAAAAGTAGAATGTTTATATGTTTCTTTCTTTTAATGATTTAAGTCGGATTTAAAACTACTAAAAATATTCAGGTCATAATTTTTCTTATTTATAATGAGTTATATAAATTACTAGAGGGCACAAACCATAGTCGCTTTGCAAACAAAAACCCACAGTGAAGCAAATGCAAGCAGATTATTGTAGACTGATATTTTCATGGACATAATTATGTCAAAGACACAGGTCGGGTGTCGTCAAAGAGCACCAATCATGGACAACAGAATACGTTTTGTGGGCTGTTATTAAACATTATATTATTATATATGTGTTCGCACTCTAATGGCCGCATTTTAGGTCCGATTTGGTCCAAATTTGGTGTACAAGTTGTTTTAAGACGCTAGGATGAGTTCGTCACCCAAAAAATAAGCAAACAGTTTTTTAGATTTTTTGTAGTAGAATTAAACTTTTGGGGGTTTTATCTAAAAAAATATAAGATATTATTCTGCACATTTCGTTTGGTTTAACACGACCTTATAGCCCGTTTGGATCCTCCAAAATCGATCAAAACGTATAATACGATAAAAGTACCCAGTTAAATATCCAGGTAATTTACCTTTCTAATCCGAGGCTGATGGTGGGGATGCAAACTCGCAAAGCAGTCCACAATCTGATTCCTCAAAGTCGAAATTCAAACTCCGAAGCAGTCTACTATCCTAGGCTGCAAGGTTGAAGTTCAATCTTCGATCTCGCAAAGCAGCGCACAATCCGAGGCCGCAAGGTCGAAGTGCAAACTCGCGAAGCAGCCCACAATCCGAAGCCGCAAGGTTGAAGATCAATCTTCAATCTCGCAAAGCAGCCCACAATCCGAGGCCGCAAGGTTGAAGTTCAATCTTCAATCTCGCAAAGCAGCCCACAATCCGAGGCCGCAAGGTTGAAGTTCAATCTTCAATCTCGCAAAGCAGCGCACAATCCGAGACCGCAAGGTCGAAGATCAAACTCGCGAAGTAGACACTATCCGATTCCACAAGGACGAAGAGCAATCTCGCGAAGCCGCCCACAGTCAGAGGCCACAAGGCCGAAGAGCAAAGCTAGTTTTTCGCTTCGAACAGAATGAAGCAACGCGTGAGCTGGAGACTGGGGTGCATAAAATATTACTAATATATTTCGTACACGCAGGCCTTCGTATTCAGCACCTTGGTGAGTAGGTTGAAACCCTAAAATATATAAGCTTAGGAAATTCGCTCAACTCAGCGGTTCGGCTGCGAGACCGAAGTATTAATTATGTTGCATTTTCTTTTCTTTCCAACATATAAATTAAAAATTACATTTAAACAACCTACATTCTTAACCGAAACAGGGTAGTATTTTTTACACATAATTTCCCAACTTTGAATCACCTAAATATGTATTTTCCAATCATTCTTTGGATATTTAACAATTTGTTTATGAATTTTTTATATTGTCTGCCTGGCCCAATACATAACTACTAAACCCTTTTGCTTATCAAAAATGTCTTAGTGTAAATATTTACAAGCTGTTCAAAATAATAAGTCTGGCACAATCTGACACAGATAATATAATATAATATGGCGTGTTTATCGACGCCACTGCATTTCTTATTCAATCTTGCATTTCTTCTCTTGTAGTAGGCCGATTTCTGTACACAATTTCTTTGAGTCTTCCCCATAAATAGAAGTCCATACATGTTAGATCAGGAGACCTCGGAGGAAAGTTTGTTGGGCCTCCTCTTCTTATCCATCGCCCAGGAAATTGCTGGTCCAAAGTTTGACGAACTGCAATTGCATAGTGTGCAGGCGCACCATCTTGTAAGAACCACATACTATTTCTAATTTCTTGTGGAACTTGTAGCAAATTAGGTAAGATTTCTAACAAAAAATGATTGTACATATTTCCTTTCAAATTACCTCCGAAGAAATGAGGCCTAATTATTCTATTACCTATGATTCCGCACCAAGTGTTTAGTACCCAATATCTTTGGTTGTCAATCTCCCTCATCCAATGGAGGTTTTTGAATGCCCAATACTGCATATTGTGACGGTTAACCTCTCCATTACTTCGAAAAGTAGCTTCATCGCACCACAACACTTTACTGGAAAAAAAGGGATCTTCTTGGAGCTGTTCTCTGGCCCAAATACAAAAATTTTGTCTGTTCAGGAAGTCGTTTTCATCTAACTCTTGGTGGACTGACATTCGGTATGGGTGTAATTTATTTTCTTTCAAAATTCTCCATACAGACATTGGGCTAATTCCGGATTCCACAGACAATCTTCTGACAGAATAATGCGGATTTACCTGCACTGCAGCCAAAACATCAGCAGTTCTCTCATCTCTCACTGGTCCCGTCTCGCGCACACGGTCTGCCAGTCTTCTTAATGCCTGCCTAGACATTGGATGTTGCCTCTCTGGATACCTATTAGCATAAAGCGCAGCAGCAGTTATGATTTAATGTTCACAACTAAAACCCGGATTTAAAAAGAGAAAAACAATATTTTTCTGTAAATTTTAAGCCAGTAGAGAAATGAAAAAAAAATCAAATATGAAAAATGTTGATAATTGTAAGGGCTTCAATTTGATATGTAAGATGACCCACATTGCAATTTGAAAATTTTGAGATATTGACTTTTTAAACTTCTAAAAGTTGTAAATTTTGAAACCTGCTAAAAATGTGAGAAAACCCACCAAAAATAGGTATTTTTTGAAAGGTCACATCTTTGTCATTGTACTTTAATTAAAAATTGTAGCTGTTAAAAAAATTTTTGTATGTCAGATGTAAAAAGATATGTAAACTTAAGTTTTTATGATGTTTCGGGCCACCCTGTATTGACGGTGCAAAATAAATTAAAACTTTTTTTTTAATGATCAGTGTACCGAGACCTTTAAAATGAGGTACAACACGACCTACCTTTACATTTGAATACTTCCCAAAAACAAACCCCAACCCCAAAAATACCCTTTTGGGGCATTTTAGATGGTTGAAAATATTTTTCCTGAATTCCTTGGGGTCGAATAGCGGGTTATCAGTTTCAACTAAATGTCTAAGTATACTCGTTTCAATGCTGTACAAGCCGGCCACCCGCTCTGATACACCCCGTATATATATTAACAGGGTGATTCACAAAGATATGTAGACATTTCGGGAGCTCATTCTACATGTAAAAGCAAAGAAAAAAGTTATATAAACATAGGTCCGGAAACGCTTCGTTAGCGAGTTACGGCTAGCGAAAGATTTCGCCCATAATTTAGTACCCTTGCTGGAATTCTGAGAAGGTAAATTAAGGGGCGAAATCAGTGGCTTCCTATGGTTTTTACCTGAAAAATCGAATGAAACATGTCGCCGAACTGTATCTCACTTAGTTTGTAAGTTTATCCCACGTGGGACCTAAAAAGAAGAGATCAAGAAACAACTGTTTTACGTTTGACCTACAATAACTTTGTTAAATTAGGTTAGACACACACAATTTAAAACAAAACTTGTAGAACATTTAATTCTAAACAAAACGGTGCAAATAAAGTATATAGAAAGTCAATAGATGTTCGATTAAATGAACTTTTACTCAGAACAGTGAAAAGTAAAATTGAACTGACGGATACCACACCCCCACCACCCTACTTCCTTATCAATGGTCATTTCAGTGAAAATATCAGATTATCGTATACGATACTGTAATCTGTTCCCATTTACTTTGCCGTTAGTAATTGACCGAGCGAAGCGAAAGCTCCGTTTTAACTCGACCATTCGGCATTTCGTCTGTGTGTCTGTGTGTCTGTCTGTCACACGATTACGGCCAAACGCCTTGACCGATTTTTATGAATTTTTGCATGAATGTTCCTTATTCCTAGGCCGAGCCATGTATGTATACGGTTTATTTAATTTTTAATTTTTAACCCCTTAAATAAAATAAAAATGGCGGCCGGATCGTTTCTCTCAGTGTAAGCTTTTTTCCAAAGCCAGTTTGTGGCTTAACCGTAAGTCGAATTTTAAAACTAATAAGATTTTACTAGTAGAAAATTAGATTTTCAACAAAATTCTTGATTTTTTTCCGTATCTCTAACGGTAAGCTCACAAAATGGCCGTTAATTTCAAATTTATTAAAAATCGTCCAAGTTTTTGTATTTCAACCATGTTTGTATACGTTTATTCTAAACCAAATCAAAGGTGTTCCATAGCTTTTGTGTAGATAAAGGTTCAAAGAATTCATATATTCCAGTAAAAATATGATTGAAGTAAAATTAACAAAGTTATTAGCTCCAGAAACAAGCATGTTCAGTAACGAAATAAAAAAGTTCAACTTTAGGCCTACATAAAAAGTAGTAAACATTTATTTAAAATTTTGTTCATAAATGTAAAAAAAGCTTCGTAATTTAGTTCTAAATATAACTGTATTAAATTAATTATCAACTTAAAATTTCTTATTTTGAAAACTCCAGTTTTTATGTTCCCACTACAAGACTGCTAACACAACTAGGCCTATTTTGAATAGTAATTTAGGAATATATCCCTTGCCCAAAAATTACACATTATTATAACAAAGTGTAGAGAATAGATCAAAGAATTGAACTGTATACTTGTAAATCATCATTGTAAATTTCATAAAAGTACTTGACTTACTTGAATTACAAAATGAGATGAAACAAATGAAACCTCGCGGCGATAAAGGACATACAAAAAATGACCGTTGGACCGCGTAGGAAGTGTTGGTACATGGGTTGAGATCACAATCACGACGCTTTAACATCGTTTGTTTTCATTATTTCTAATATTGGAATATGATATGGAACTGTAAATACATTGTTAAGTTTTAGTTATTTAAGAATGTAAATATTTAATTCTAAGTTTTCCCTCAATAACGCAATATTTTTAGCTACCTTACGCATTATTGACCTAAATAAAACACAATGCCCCCTAAAAGAAAATCTTTAGCAGTTAAAGCTCAAGAAAAGAAAAAACCGAGTACTAGAGACCCCGGAATCGGGGGAGTTGCAAAATAATGTTTCACTGGCTAAACCTTCTGCTTACTTCCTTACTGGCACACTATTTTTAACCTAAGCTCGAAAACACATTTGTTATTTCAATGAGCGAGGTTGAACACACAGAACTAGTATATATATATATCGCTTTTGTCCTTACTGACTGACATAGACTGAATGTGGAGCGAAAACTACTTAAGATATGAAAATATAAAGCTAAATTCTTATGGGGTTTTAGATGCAAAAATTTTATTTTAAAGCGTAAAAAATG
The DNA here is from genome assembly GCA_018207615.1 of Philaenus spumarius. Classification (NCBI taxonomy): domain Eukaryota; kingdom Metazoa; phylum Arthropoda; class Insecta; order Hemiptera; family Aphrophoridae; genus Philaenus; species Philaenus spumarius. The sequence continues at coordinate 69,982 of JAGFPH010001947.1, forward strand.
GCAAATATATGGAGGTTCAACCAACACAGCCCTAAAGCAGATAAAACAGCTGATTCGTATCAAAAGCTTACCAACTCAATTTTAGGTTATTCCTATACTAGACCAACACACGTTTCCTGAACTCATTCACATGAATTATCATTTTAACCATTAGCAAATTTAGGATCGTTTAGTTACTATTCACAACCAACAGCTTTTTAGGTTAAGTTACCAAATTAAAATCAACGAAAAAGGCTTACCGCATTATAATTCAAACATCTGGTTTTACATATTGTAAATAAAAACAGCTCATTGGTGTCAAAAGCTTAACACAATTTTATGTTAGGTCTGTACTAAACATACGTTTCTTGAAAGAGATAATATTTACTAGTGGACCCGGCAATGCTTCGCTATTGCTATTGCTTGATTTACCTAACCTAAAATTATATTCAGTTTTTGATCCAAATCAGCTGTTGATCAAAATCAGCTGTTTTAAGCTTTTCATACAAACAGCTGTTTTTTGTGCCCCTGATAAAATCAAAAGAAATCTTTCTTCTTCTTCCTTAAGATTGACCTTCCATAAGATTAACATTGAGGCTGGTATTCATAGTCGTTTCTTAAGGTAGCCTTAAGGAAAGGAAGAGTTTAGGAGACCTTAAGATATGAATTTTGAAAGCAGAGTCCAACCTTAAGTATAGATTTTAACTCATCCTTAAACCTTCTTTAAAGTTACCTAAAGGCTGCCTTAGGTTCAATTGCAATGCAGAGTCGCTCCTTTTCATTAAGCAGGCCTAAAGGTACCTTCGAATTCGTCATTTTATCAAGGTAGCTACCAACGTACCTTTGGGGAAATTTAGCGAGTTTATAAGTGATTCTAATGACACACGAAATCGCTAATTATGAATCTTTTTTTGAATTTATTTATTTTGAATGTTATTATGGAAGGAGCCCTAAACGGTATATTCGGGATTATGATAATCCATTCAAAAAAAATATTTAAACGGCAATTTGAAATGAGATACCGATTTTCAAAGGATGCCGATTTAGTAAAAAATGTTTTGCCACATTGGTAGGCCTACCACATAAATTATAATAAAAGATGATTACCAATATCCCATATTCATACAATAATGATAGCATTGTGTTTGTATGCCATGAGAAATATTTAGGAAAACAACTAACTAGTCTGTTGCATATTTTTTATAATTAATTAGTCTAGTAGGTATTGCCGTAGGCTACTGAACAAAATTAATTGATAAAACAATTTAATAGATTGAGTTTGTTTTGGATAGGCCTAGCGTTTCAAATAAATGTGACAATAAATATTTTATTTTAATCATACAGTTAATAATGATATCTGATTAATGAAAATAATGAAAGCGATCAGTATGCACATAACCTCAAAACGTACACTGTACTGCAAAACTATTCAGTTGGAGTGACAATCAGAGTAAATTTAAAATCAATAAAGGCTATTTTATTAGTTTATCGGTGTCATTAATTAACTAAATATTGCAATAGCTAAAAGTTAATTACATAAACTAGACGTGTAGGCTACCGATTTCATAAATTGATCTAATCGTTAGTTTGTTTAGATGAGAGGGAGTGAGACCATTTTAGCAATGAATACTTAAGTATTCATTGATTTTAGGCTTATATCCCAACATAAAACAGTTTGTATAAATTCACCAGTTAATTTAGCAGCTAATTTTGTAGTTGCTAACTTGTTCCAACTGTTGGACGTAAGTGCCAACAATATTAAAGTAAAAAACCATGAATGTTATGAACGATTTCTGTTTAAGTTCATAAATAAACTAAATAAATGCATTTTAAATGCTTTAAAAAGTTAAATTACTTACACAAGGATAGCTTTATTTATAGTTAATGAAATATTCGTTCTAGAGGTATTTACTTTTGTAAAATTGGTACAGGTGTCTTCTACTCTTTAGGTCTCCTTAAATATAGCCTCACCTAAGGCCACCTTAAATAAACGTCTATGAATTGAAAACTATTTGTAAGGCCTCTTTAAGGTATGATTCGACCTTATGGTTTTCTTACATGAGGGAGCTTTAAGGCTACCTTAAGAAACGACTATGAACTATGCATACCAGCCTGAAACTTTGAGGGCTACTGGGGCGTATCCCTGAGGACCGATGTAAATTATAATGGGATTCTGCTCATCTACAGGACACTACCTTTCTAGCGGTATGCGCGAATTTCTCCTACGATGCACACAAGCTGAGAAAAAAGGACGACAAGTTTTGTGCTTGCCTATTAATATATAGACTAGTGGACCGGGCAATGCTTCGCTATTGCTTGATTTACCTAACCTAAAATTATATTCAGTTTTTGATCCAAATCAGTTGTTGATCAAAATCAGCTGTTGATCAAAATCAGCTGTTTTAAGCTTTTCATACGAACAGCTGTTTTTTGTGCCCCTGATAAAATCAAAAGAAATCTTTCTTCTTCTTCCTTAAGATTGACCTTCCATAAGATTAACATGGTAACTTTGAGGGCCACTGGGGCGAAGCCCTTAACATACATTGAGCTCATTTTAAGGGAAGCACAACTTCAGAGTGAGCTCTGTAAAATGACACCAAAAACATCAAAATCGGTTAAAAACTCTAGGAGGAGTTCTACTCACAAAATAACCCCTAGCAAATTAATTATTGTATAGAAGATTACAGTAGCAACCAAATTGGCAAATTTAGATTCAGGTTCGCAAGGTTGAGTGGAACAAGCAACGCGTGAGCTTGGTTTTGGAGGCTGAGGTGCAAACAATCTCTTCTTATATTTGTACACGCAGGCAGCTATTAAACGTCTTCGTTTAATTTCCCTAGTTTGTTGAAACTCTTAAAACATACAAAGTTAACTTCAAGCAACTCGTGTCAGTGGATAGCCTCGTGGTCGAATAATTTAAGGTTTCGTCATTTTGTTGTTAGTCGTGTAAAACAAAAATTGCCTGCTGTATTATTAATTTAACGAAAGTAAACAACTGCCAAAACAATTATGCAGGCGTACTTGTCAAGTATGAATAATTCAAAATATCGTGACCAAAACTAAATATCTTGTAGTCGGACTATGCGAGGGGCATATCATTATACATCAATAATCATAGTGCAAGTGATACCCATCTTTGTTGTCACTATCGATTCATACGTTCGTGAATAATTAAATGAATTTCAGGCTCATTCCATGACTCATAAATGACATTGTAGACTGCACTGGACACGGATTATTTACACGACACCAATGTTTGGTTTATTGTTTTCGGTTCAATTTGAATTCGATTTTATAAAGTTTTCGCTTCTTGTTTGGTGTAACGCGTGATCGGTTACATCTGAATACTTTATAAACAAATAAATGTTGCAGATCATTTTCGAAGTGAAAACTTCTTTAGGCGCATCGAACACTTTTTGGACGAGGTAAAATATGCGAACTCGGGATACGCACTGAAAATGCGTTTGCGTTTTTGATTTCGTCGATGGTTCTACATTTTTATTGGTTTACACTCGTACTAATATAAACCAGTAGTTTAATGTAAGATCTCGTAAAATAAGAAGACATCGACGAATTCAAATAGGCAGTGTTAAATTCACAGGCTTAAACGCAATAGCTGTATGGGTTTGGTCATGTCACGCTATCGATGAAATGGGCATTGTGCTTCCTCATTTTGTAAGTTTACTTGGAGATAGATACCTCAATGTCGGATTAAACCAACGATTTATTACTCATGACAGTTTTCACTTCTCTTAGCAGTCCCAAGAGTGTTTTTTATTTTTATAATATACACGCCAACCCCTGATGGAACCTTCTAAAATGATGTGTTTTATTTAAATAAAGGTGTAGGATTAATAACAACCTCAAAACTAAGATGATAAACAATGTTAAATGTTCAAATCAAATTATTTCGTATATTTTATAACAACAGTTATAATAAAAGTTAAAAGAACCAGTAAGGCTCAGGTGTAGGCCTACACTTAATCAAAATCCTTACCAAAAAGTTAATATCAATTACCATATATTATCAATAAATAGGCCTACTATAATATGTCTTATTTATTTGTAATTAGGATGTAACATAGTTTTTTCTTATTTTCAAATTCCTTAAAGCAAGTTTTTATTGGTTTGTGTGAGTTGAAACATGTGTTGGATGAGCCTAGGCCTAACTTAAAATATTATTTTGTACTAAAAGCTGGACATCCGAATGAACTGTTTTATCTGTTACGAGACACATTAAGGAATCAGCTGCGGGCGGAAGCGAGGGTTGGAGTTTGACCCGAGCCAGAACCAGGTAGCCGAGCGATCCAGAGGACAGGTTACTTCATACAGACTATAGTGCGCCTCTAGCTCCTATGAGCAATATGCGTCCCAAATTTCACGTTCCTAGGAGGTAGGACTTTTGAGATATATAACAAAAAATGTTTATTTATTTAGGGGTTGTTTCAACCCTTACAGGCCAATTATTAAAAAATTCTTTCTTAGTTCGCCTCTTGCTCCTGTGGCAAATACTTGTACCAAATTTCATATTCCTAGCAGGTAAGGTTTTTGAGATATATAACAAACAATATTTATTGTTTTAAGGGTTGTTTCAACCCTTACAGGCCAAATATTTTAAAATCCGTTCTTAGTGTGCCTCTGGTACCTATGAGCAATATGTGTACCAAATTTCACGTTCCTAGGAGGTAAGGTTTTGAGATATATAACAAACAGTATTTATTGATTTAGGGGTTGTTACAACCCTTACAGGCAAAATATTTTTAAGTCCGTTCTTCTTGTGCCTCTAGTGCCTATGAGCAATATTTGTACCAAATTTAAAGTTCCTATAAGGTTTTTGAGAAACTTTGATCAGTCAAAACTACCCCTAAACCCACAAAACTATCCCTAAAAATTTGAATATCAAAATAAAATTTCTTTAGTTTTCCTATTTACATCACAAAGTATACACATACCAAATTTCATATCTCTAGTTTCATGGGAAGTGGGAGAATTAGTGATGATGAGTGAGTGAGTGAGTGAGTGAGTGAGTGAATGAGTGAGGGCTTTGCTTTTTATATGTATAGATAGACTAGTGGACCTGGCAATGCATTGAACGCTATTACTTGATTTTAAATTGTATCTGCTTCTTTTAAATTTGAAAAGTAGACTAACTAAAAATATGAGATTAGCGAATTTCCGTAGGAAAGATGAGCTGTTGCAGAGAACCTTATGGTGAGACCTAAGGTATTGAAAGGGCCAAGAGCACCGATCATGGTCCTCAGAACGTTTTGTGGTGTCGATACAAATGAAATATGTATATGTATTCGCACTCTAACGGCCGCATTTTACATCCGTTTTAGTCCAAATTTGGCACACATGTTGGTTACTTACGTTTTGCGATCGGGAGTAACAATTGTGTGAGATTTTTTGTACTAGAATGAAACTTTTACAAAAAACATCTAAACATACTGTAAGGGTTGGGATTAATAACTCACCCCAACCACTTTACAATAAAATAAGAAGAAATAAAACAAATAAATAAATGCAATAAGAATATTTAAAACAAAAGTAATTTTACAGAACATAGCTTGGGACAAAAAAATAAAACTGCAAACGTAAACGCAAACTAAGCATTATAGCACGCGTCTAATCGACTGAGGACAATGAACTATACATTCCAGGTGGAACCATAATAAAAGCAACCTAAAGGAAATCGAGTGACCCAATCAAATAGTGACAAAATTCAGAAATCAACCAATAGTGAGGAAACAACGAGACGTGGAAAGAAAAAGAGGGGCAATCAAATTCAACAAAGGAAAAATAGCATACGAAAATCAAACACGTGTAATCGGTAGTGGAAGTAAAGTTCGGAAGTAATTCATCAACAGAAATTCGATAAATAGTGTGTGCGAGTGCGGGGGTGTAATAATTATTTAAAATCTTGTAGAGAAAGGTGTTGTGTAAATAAAGGAGATTAATATGTGAGTAAATTAAATTTAACTAAATATTATTTTGTAAGACAGATTTCGAGATTTAGAACTAACATTGAATCATATACCAAACAATTAAATATTATATAATTATTAATTAATAAGCAGAACATTCTGAGTTAATTAATGACTTAACACTCAAGTTCATAATTAATGGATTACATATATTTATATACATGAGCGGGTTCGATCATTCCTTGAAAGAGTTAGAATCAAGGTGTTGAAAGGGAGAAATTAGTGCTCAGAGTTTAAGGTAGAAATATTATGTGTTTGTATAAATGTAGAATGAGTTATTCAATATGTTAAGAGAGTGTCAACATCCTAACTAATTTAAATAATTTGTTAAAGTACTTTTAATGTTTTAAGAGCACCTGATGAACAATAAATAAAGGGAATAATTTGTCAGTTTAATTTCAGGTATTAAATCATTTCAACAACTATAATTAATTCAAATCATTTGTCAGTGTAATTTCTTGTATAAAAATAAGGTGAGAAACCTATAATTGATTTAGGTAGTTTTGTCAAGGTAACCTCTGGTATTGAAAGAGTTTGAAGAGGGAGAGTTCATTAATTTATTAAACTTGATTTTCACTAAGAAAACTGTGTCTCTGTAATTGTTAATACCCTATACTTAGGAGTACTTCTCTAGCCAAGTTAAAAATTGGTCCATAGTTGGACCTGGTGGGCGCCCCCAAAACTTGCAAATATTATAATTCAAAAGATCCTTTATAAATTCAGAACATATGCAAAGTGTTCTCTCAGTAATCTCCCGAAAACCTTAATCTCAAATAAAACATCCTTACATGATAAAATCACCTAGGGATTAAAAAAACCTTACAATACATATATAGGGTATTATTTTGAACATTGTAATTTTTACACGATCTTATAGCCGTTATGAAACTCCCAAAATCAATTAAATCGTAAAATATCCTACAAATACCATACAAAGATAGTTAATACTCTGTGAGAGAATCTGAGGTCACAAAGTCGAGGTGCAATAATATCGCAAAAGCGAGTGTTTCCGTTGCGAGCGGAACGAAGCAGCGTGTGAGCCAGGGCAGGCTGCTGGGGTGCAAACAAATTCTATTAATATACTTCGTACACGTAGTCAGCTATTCAGCGCCTTCGTGAGAAGACCAATTTCCCAAAAAGTTGTTTGAAACCCTAAAACATGTAAACTTAATTTTGAAAATTCGATGAAATCTCGTCATAGGATCAGCAGCTTTGATGTTTGATGAAACAATAGACATTTTGTTTAGAAAAATGTAGTCAAACGCTTAAAGACTGCATACAAATAAATCAAATAACAACTAATAAATTCGGTAGATGATAGTATATTATAATATATTCGCCAAACATGGCAGACTATTTTTAAAGCTGTTCAATAAACAATAGTGAACCGTATTGTAGCAGTAAATCCTTGTAACGCGAAGAAGAAGGAC
>JAGFPH010001947.1:77474-96261 GCA_018207615.1 Philaenus spumarius
TCTAACGCTTTTTACTTTTTAATAACCTTAAATGCAAAATATTTTAATATTTTATTTATCGCATCGCTAAATTTGAGCCACGTTGTATTTCAGCAAACGGGCAAAGCCCGTAAGTATTACATACAATTAAGTGATGTTTTACAATTCTCGCTAAATTGTAAACGAAATTTCTTGTGTAGTGTATAGTAAATGTATTATTAGCGAATTCCCATAGGAAAGATGAGCTATTGCAGTGACTTATGAAGAGACCTAAGGTCGGGAGCAGTCAATGAGCACCGATCATGGTCCCCTGCACACGTTTTGGTGCGATGTCATTAAAATGTTTATATATAATGTATATTCTTATAGTGTTCGCAACCTAACGGCCGTATACGTCCTATTTGTCATGCATTATTTACGCACGTTGGTTTTTTAAGGGGAGCAGGACGACCAAAAACAATTTTTTTCTAAAATTTTGTTATTGAATATTTTCATACCTTGAATTGTCTACTTTTAAAATATGTAAATTATTTTGCTTAAATATATTTAGAAATTAAAGAAAACCAATAAATTAAAATAGCATGTCCACAGATTTTTTGTAGGACTGGGACGGTAGTGTGGTTGACACAATTTTACAAAGCATGTGTTTTAGTTATGTTTGAAATAGGAGGGTATTGTTGGCTCTGATGAGTTGGTAAACCTGTTCACTACCAGCTGGGAATAGTCTTGACAGTTGCTTACAGCTGTTTTGTTGTGTTTTTTAGGTTATACGTATTTGTGAGTAAGAAAATTGGACTTTTACATCCAATTTTGATCGTTTTTCGTAGTTAAGTGTTAGATTAGAAGTTTGTATTGTGCTTGAGTGTAAATAAATTATTATCAATATGCCAAGAGCAAAGGTGTCTTAAAAAAACTAAACAAAAATTTAGGGGAAATCAGTAGTTCTTCTTCAAAGAAACTGACTTTTGATAAAGATAAGGATTATGAAGGATCAGGTAGAAGGATAAAAAATGTATCAAGACCTAGCTAATCCTGATCTTCTAAAAAAATGCCCAGATCAAAGGACCGAGAATCAAAATGAAAGTTTTAACAATGCCGTCTGGTCCAAAAGACAAAAAAATATTTTTGTTAATCTGAACACTCTAAAATTGGGGGTATTCGATGCTGTTTTGAGCTTTAATAATAGATTGAGCAGCAAATTAGATGTTCATGACAAGTTGGGCATCAAATTGAGCTCTAATTCAGTAGCTCCGTATCGAAGCTTTGATACGATTCGATTGAAAAAGGCAGAAAAAGGAGGCTAGGTCGATGGAGATGACAAAGGAGGCTAGGTTAGCAAGAAAGAAAAGAAAACTGACTTTGGAGGAGGAAGATAATGGACCAAGACGACCCTGCCTATGAAGCTGGGATGTTTTAAGATTTAAATAGTAACTAAAGGTGAGTTTTATTTTCCAGGCTCGTTTCCCCGGAAACTTGTTTTTCACATATAAAGGTACAATTATCTCAGAAACTACAAATGGTAGAGGGCTGACATTTTTTATGTATAAAGATCAGTGTATTTCATAAGAGTGTTACCACTTTTGTTGATCTATCTTCACAAAAAGTTATAAAACATTTTATTGTTATTATTAAAGAATGTACTTTTTAGAAATACGTAATAAATTACATACAAAAAAATAATACACATAACTAAAGTGGTAGTGGATGTTCATAAATGTATACTCTCTGCATGAAATGAAATTCAGGGTTGTAGCTTTTATAGTTTCGGGAATGAATGTACCTAAACTTTGTACAATTAATGGGCGGAGTAGGAACGTCCCGCTTCCAAGTCACTTGAACAAATTTGTTGGCACAAAAATCCAACAATCGGAACCATGTTTTTTATCGGAAGTAACAATTTTTAGATTTTTGGAACTAGAGTGAAACTCGTTTAGGGGTTTATCTAAAAGAATAAATCAAGGACATTATTCTGCATATTTTGTTTTTTTACACGGCCTTATAGTACGTCTGGTTCTCCTAAAATCGTCCAAAACGTAAAACATCATAAAAGTACCAAATACAGCGAAAGTGTTTTTCCTCTGCGAGCGAAACGAAGCAGCGTGTGTGCCGGGACTGGAGGCTGCTGAGCGGCAAACAAGCTCTACTAATATATTTCGTACGCGCAGGCAGCTATTCAGCGTGAGTAGCGTGTAGACCGATTTCACAAATAGTGGGTTGAAACCCTAAAACGTTTAAATTTAATTTTGGAAATACACTCAATTCACGTCATTTAATTATCTGCTGCGAGATCGAATCATTTAACTCTACTTTAAGCGTGTCTAACGCGCACTTGTCTAGTTATTTATATCCTACACATTTGACTTATTTGTTTCATGAAATAAAATGTTTGGGGCAAAACAACTTACGAATGTAAAAGATGTGTTTCACGTGTACGTAAACTTAAGTTTGGAAATTTGCTCCATTCACGTCAGCGGTTCAACTGCGTGTTCAAATCATTCTTAACTTTAGTTTTATTTTCAATTTAGACATCTAACATAGGCCTAGTTCTGTAGGTTTATGTGCATTAGTGTGTCACTAATTGATGGCACATGTACGAACAAAAAAATTTGTATGTATGCATACTGCTGATAGGCAAAATAGTTGATCATATATTGTACCTCAATTAATTTATTTGCAACTTAAAATTAAATTGGGAGAATTATCGGTAGCAATACAAATAGGCCATTTATTACTTCTAAATTTTTTTCTACCATTTATGATTGTCCAAATGATTTTGTTGTCAAAGATTTTCTGCGGGATATGAATCCTTTGATTGGTTAAATTTTTGTTTTGCGACAAAGTTGTAAAAAAATGCTACCATTATTGTGCAACTGCTGTGTCAGGTAATGCTGCAGTAATAAAGACACAGATAGCGATCTTTCTAATGCGTGGGTTGTAACCGCGGTCACCACACGACTGGAAGGGCGGGGTTTGACAGTTTCTCTAGATCACGTGACTACAGCAGTGTCATTATCTAGGTGCTCGCGTTATAATATAACCCTGCATAGAACATTTGCATACATTTACCGTCTCGTCTGTCAGATTAGAGAAACACGATTAGCTTTAATATAATATGAAAGCATAAAAGATAAATAAAAAGCGTGGTGTCCTTATTTTATTAAGTTAATTGAATGTAAAGTTTGCAAATGTACACGGTTTTTATTTAATTTGTTCGTAGAAATAAATAAACGGTATCAGTTAACTGGCACAAACTTTCTCCCAACTTAATGTAGTCAAAATAATATTGTTTTTAATCATTTTATTTTTACTACTTTTTAGAACAAAACAAAAAATAATATTCTACCTACGTCAATCGTATAAAAAAATTATTGTCCCAGGCGGGATTCGATCGCGCGACCTTTGAATTACTGGCCGTGCTCGCTACCGTGGTGCTACCCCGTGCGGCCGCCGCCGCAATGCTAGATTGACAACACAAACTTGTTTATTTTTAAACATTTCCCCATAATTATAAAACGCCCAAGTTTTGATAAAAGCGGGTGGTGTCATTTTGTTTGGCATCTTAAGCACTATAAATACTGAAAATTTGATCAAAACCGTTGGAGCCGTTTTAGAGAAATTTGCATTTTTGTCGTTTTTATGGGTTTTTATAGGTAAATTACCCTTGAAAATTAAAAATTCCAAAAAATGAAAAAAACGCCTGGAGATATTAGGGTTTAGTACCTACATACCAAATTTCATGAAAATCGGACCAATAGTGTCCTCTCTGGTCGTGTATACATGCAGACAGACTGACAGACAGACACCACTCTAAAAACACTTTTTTGGGTTCAGGGAGCACCAAAACAAAAAATTCTACTAAAAATATTTTTGGGTTCAGGGAGCACCAACACAGATAATTGCACTAAACAATTTTTTGGGGTTCTGGGAGCACCGAAACAGATAATTCAACTGAAAATTCAAATTCGAACATTTTTACGAAAACAATACTTTCTCCATATACTACGTATAGGGTGGAGAAAGTAAAAAGAACATCTCAGTTTCAAAGTATATTTATACTGTTCTTCAAAGTAGTTTATATAAGTATTTTCATTAAATTTACAATTTAAAGGCACTAATAATATTTATTTTTATTTTATTTTGCTATAAAATAATTTTAGGACTGAGTTTTACTCCCCATGAATTTCATAATTCGTCAGTATACAAAAATCACGTAAACTTTACATTATACTGACATTTTACACAAAAATAAATCTTATGAAATTATAGTAAACTAAAAGAATGAACGGAAAATGATCATAAATGTTTATATATATAAACTCGTATATATATGATCATTGTTTAGCCTTATAACTACTTATTAATTAAATAATTTCATCACGCCGCTGAACCGCTGACGTCAGTTGAGCGAATGACCAAAATTAAGTTTAGTTTTACAGGGTTTTAACCAACTATTTGAGAAATTGGTGTATTTGAGGCGCTGAAAATATATTAGTCCTTCAACAAAAGGACCCCTAAGTTCATTGAGCTTGTGAACCTTGACAAAGTGCGTAGTGAGCCCTTGAGAGACGTGCATGAGGAATTGACCGCCCACCTAAAAGCAGCCGCCGGTAAAATCGCCAGCAGGCAGCATAGATCCAGAACCAGTGGCTGGAAATACTAGCCAGCTGGCATTATCCAGCCTCTGGTTCTGGGTCGGACTACGCTGCTTGCTGGCGATTTTACCAGCGGCTAGTTAGTTGCGGCTGCTAAACAGCCTAGTGTGACCGCGGCTTAAGAAGATGTTTAAAGTAGATGGCATAATTAAGAACTAAACTTAACTTTATTGTTGTAGAATTTTGTCCATCAACCTCCATCCCAGCTCACATGTTGCTTCGTTATGATCGAACTCGCACCTTCACATTATGAACTGCTTCGCTTCGATCGTAGCAAACAAACTCGCTTTTTTGTCGTACTTTTAGATAACTTTTATGAGAGTTTAGGTTTGAACGATTTAAAGGAAACCAGACGGGCTAAAACACACAATGTTTGCAGAATAATCTACTAATATATTTTCTCGGCCAAACACCAAAAAAAATCTATTCTAGTACGAAAAATCTCCAAAGAAATTACTTAATGTCAAAAACGTGCTACCGGTTTTTGGATTTTTTGGTAAACAACGCTTCCGAATAACTTAGAAAAGTACATCTAGAAAACATCAACGAAACAAACGTTAGTTATAAGAAATTAGAATTACCATTTCCGACAGTGTACTGTTGCAGAAGGTCAGTCATGTTGATGTGTATGATGCCACGTTTCTCTTGCATGAGAGTATCGCAATGGGTCACCTTACCACTTCCTGGTCCTCCTGGAAACAGACAATTACACTAATAGTGTGGAAAGTATTATTTACTAAATATATTTAAGGCGACTTGATATATTTAATCAAAAGTTAGCAACACAATCCTAAATGTGGTCTATACTGAACCAACACACTATTGTTGAACGCATTTACATTCATTACCATTACAACCAAATTAGAAAATTTAGAATTAGTTAGTTATTTTTCACAACCAAGTTTTTAGGTTAGGTTAACAAAATAAATCAAACACAAAAATAAACAAAAAACCCTTACAACCCAACCATTCTGAAACCTTGTATTCATATTGTGTCAATTTATTTTGTAATTCATCTGCGTCGATCTCATACCGACACCAGTTTCTTGTTTGATTTATTTCTTATCGTTATGTCAAAACGGTTGAGACATTATTAGAAATTGCTGGACAAGACAGAAGCAACTGATGGAGGCTTTTGGAGTGACCTTGACTAGGTATTGTTTGTGGTACCACTGATGCGTTTGAAAACCGTCTAGTTGGTGTAAAATATTCTAAGCGATAGTTACCAAGCATCAAGGGCACCAATTCCTGAGGGCAGAGGGGTTTGTGACTGGGGGGAAAATGTACATTGATAATTATGTCAGGTGTTTTTCTTTTAAAACAATTATTTTAAAGTCAGTGTTACGTAGAAGGGGTATAGCACTAACATATTTTTTAAATGTTATTTTACATATGCTTATTTTATTTCTTTACAAGAGTTCAAGCATCAGCATTATTTTTACTAAAAGAAGAGAGGAATAAGAGGTTAACCTTTCCTCTCAAATGGTTTTCTACCAAATTCATCCATCTTTTTATAGCGTGACTCGTTTTGTTCGGTTGATTGTATTGTTTTTTGGCGATGTAAAATCAGTGATCCAATAATTAGTTTTTGTTTCAAACAGCTCATAAATATTATGTGGGGAGTAACAACGGAATCTTCTCTCATCAAATTGATTCTAAAGTTAATTTTTTCAAATTTTATTAATATAAATTAAATTAAATTTGTAACTTTATTTTAGAACTAGTTTTTAGCATTTTGAGTCTGATAACCTAGAGGATATTTTTTCAAAAGTCTACAGAGATAAAATACAATTCAGAGCATTTTTGAGTTTCATACTTTGTGGGATATTTTTTGTTCTTTTCAAAAGGCTAAACAAATTAAATTTGTCTCATATCTGTAACAGCATTTAGTATATTGGAAGGCGAAACTATGAAATTATGTAAGAAAGTCTGTGCTTATTTAGGTTCAATTTATTTTACAGATTAGTATGAATAGTGTAATGTTTTAATGACAGGAGTGAATTTTTCATCATGGACAGAATTGGAACTTTTTTATGTGCAAAAGCTGGCAAACATTTAACCTAAACATTGGCTTCCCAAATTTTAAAGTTTCTCCGGACCACCCTTTTGCCAGGACTCCTTAATCTCCATACCTCTAGAAAACATCAAATGGGCGCCAATGACAAATATAAAAAAAATAACACAAATAGTATGATAGGTTTGAAATTTCTTATCAAGATGGGTTTGAAATTAATCTATGAGATTAGTTATCACGACATTCAAAAAGATGAGATAACAAATGTATGTCTCCGAAATATCATTTAAACTATTTTATTACCTATGTTATATTAATTTTTCAAGCGTCTTAAATTATTTATTTAACCTATTGAAAGCTGAAACCATAAATAGAACCCTATTTATTATAGGAGCACATGTACATAGCCCCTAAATAAATAAACGCCCATGACCTCCTGACCCCAACACGATACGAATACACGACATATAACTACCTCCAGCCCTCTCTGGGGTAAAGACAATTTTAAATGTTTATTTTAACTCCGTGTAGGCGGTAAATAGACATCGCATGTTGGTATACAAAGTGTTTTTTTAAGATGCAACAATCGTTCATTCGGCACGCGACCACCAGACGATCTCATATCATCGATTTTGTTGCCTGGTTTTTTATTGTTCTGGTATGAGAGGTTCATTAGGGTTTTTTCTATTTTATTATTAACTTGGGCTTCGCTCACCACCCTGCCGGTGACCCATGGTGAAGCTAATGCAAACAGATTATTGTATACTCTGTAACTTCACGGAAATTACGATTGAGCGGTGTAATCGTATATAGGGTGTCCCACGAAGAGGTCCCTATTTTTGAATTAATATATTAGATGCACCGAACACTCTACAAACCTGAAACTCAACAGTCCTAACATACACATATGTAAAAGAAATACACCTGAGTATCAGTTAATTCTGACACATTAGGACAAAATGGCGGGATATCAAAGAAATAGTACCTTTTCGTTAAAATAGTTTTATTTGCTTAAGTGTTACAACATAATTATTGAATTTTAACGATGTTACTAAGCACTAAACAACGTTAGGGAATTAAAGATATAAGTAACTCATAAATAAATCAAATCTATTTGATCCATAAACCTTATTCAAACTGATGTCCATCGATCGCAATGCACTGATGACAGCAAAATAGAAAACAGTCATACGCTTTGCTGAACAACTCTTCAACAACAGTTCCTCTTCGATCAACCTCATTAGTTCATCGTCTGTCGCAATGTTATAACAATAAAGCTTCTCCTTCAAAAAACCCCACAGAAAAAAGTCACAAACAGTCAAGTCTGGACACCTTGGGGGCCAGTCTATGAAGCTGCTGTCACGACCTATCCAACGGTTAGGAAGATTTTGGTCCAAAACTGCTTTGGCCACATTAGCATAATGCGGAGGAGCTCCATCCTGTTGGAAAAAAACGTCTTTCATCTCAGGCTGAGAAAGATGAGGAACTATGTGATTGCTTAAAACTGATGCATACCTTTCTCCAGTCATTGTTTGTCGGGATATGTCATACGACAAAACACTATCCTTGGTAACAGCAGCCCAAACTGTTATACCTGTTGATTTTAATTTCTCTTCTTGTAAGATATGTGGATTTTTTGTGTTATAGTAATGACAATTATGCCTGTTTACAGTTCCTGTTCGATAAAATGTCGCTTCATCTCAAAACACGATTCCTTCATGCCATTTGCTATCTACGTCAGTCTTTTCAATTATTTTCGAACAAAATTCCAATCGTCTGTCAGGATCATCTTCAAGCAGTCCGTGAACTAAATGAGTTTTATAATGTTTGATTTTGTTCTTTTTGGCATACCTTTGGACAGATGACTTCGGTATCCCTGTAGCAGATTCCACCTTTCTTACTGAATTAGGCGTATTTGGAGATTCCATGAAAGCAGCACATACGATTTCTTCATTTTCTATGTTGGTGGATCTATGGTATTTTTTTTGTATTGACCCCGTTTCTAGTAGGATAGTCTTCCACTTACGAATAGATTTCCTTGACGGTGGAACTACACCTGGATACCTTTCTCTAAAACACCTTATTGCTTCATAATCATTTTCAAAGGCAATAGCCCAGGAACAACATTTCACTTTTTGCTCAGTCGAAAACGGCATGGTACATAAGACACTTTACAATGCAACTTAATAACAAATGCCAATGTTTATTACCAAATATGTTCATTGTTGTGGATACACGCAGTCAGCTGATAGATTTAAAATAGTTTAAACAGCTGTAGCTGTTCCTATTCTAAATAAAAGTAGGTTTACCCTTAAAATACGATTGCTGATTTTGTTGTTTTTTGTTTTCCGCCATTTTGTTTGGATCAGTCAGAATTAACTGATACTCAGGGGTATTTCTTTTACATATGTGTTAGTCACGACTGTAGAATTTCAAGTCTGTAGCGCGCTCTATACGTCTGTCATATCAATTCAAAAATAGGGACCTCTTCGTGGGACACCCGGTACATAGCTAATGTAAGACAGATATCGAAATAGACATTACCATTCCCAACAATTCAATTTCAAATTCGCTTCGCTCACCTACCACGGCGGTGACTTATGGCAAAGCCAATGCAAACACATTATTGTATACTCTGATATTTTCACGGAACTGATGATTAAGTGGTGATCTATACATAGACACGATCATCCCCAACATTTCGAATTGTGATATGCGTTGTAATTTCACTATTAATATTTAAATAATTTCAAACAAATTTTGATATTAAAAACTAAAGGAAACGATATAATATCCCCAGATGTTTGACTTATAATTAATTGCCTTATGTTTGCTTTTACCTAATCTAAAATAACTGTGTTGTAAATAATTAGCCGATTACAAAGTTGTCGATTTTATTGCAAATAAATGTGTTTTGGCTCATTGTAGGCCTAACTTAAAATTATGTTAAGTTTTTTATCCAAATGAGCTGTTTTATTTATAATATGCAACAACAGATGCTTGAATTGAATCATAATACAGTAATCGGTTTTCGTTGATTTTTGTGTGTTTGCTTTTAGTTTGTTAATCTAACCTAAGTTGGTTGTGAAGAGAAAACTGATTCTAAATTATCAAGTTGGTCGATATGGTAATTATTGTAAACAAACATGTGATCTACCGAATTTTCACTATTTTTACGGTTTAAAATCAAAAGTTTTCAAAATCTCTTTGTGTGTGTGTCTATGACCCCATAAGAGTATAATTTTAAATTTTCGTATTTTTATGTTAAGTAGTTTTTGTTCCCCGTTGATTCTATGTTAATCAGTCATTCAGTCAGGACAAAGCCCCTGACTATATATACTATACATACATAGGCCTAGTGTCCCTTTAACCTCCATTTATTATTTTCGTTACTGAAAATAAGTTAACCAAACTTTTTATATATCTTGCGTTGCATAACAGGACAAATATTTTGACTTATCTGAACCTCTATGATTTTGGGGGTTTGAGGGGGTAAGGGGGTTAACAATTTAAAATGTAAGGGTAGGTCATACAAAATACACCATTGAAAAGCTTATTAAAAGAGAAACAGAATGGCTCAAACTAGAGCTTAGTATCTTGCTTCTTTTCAAAGTAATGGAGAATCGAAGTTCTCGAAATATTATCGACAGTCCAATATTATCAACCCATTCAGACAAAATAAAGAAAACAAAATGTCTCTGGGAGCTTTGCAGTCTGCACCCAAGTCTAACAGTAACGGGTTAGTGGGATTTAAGGACAGTAACAAATCGAGTTTAAAAAATCAAATTTAAAAACAATAATCATTAAATACGTAATTATTTTAAATAAAATGCAATATGATCTAATTAATGCGTTTTTTATACTTCAAGATTGTTTAATTTATATGCAATGGTTCTCACGCTTTACTTGATGTGTATGGGGTGATGTTGCTGGCTCAATGGCTATGTTTGAATACAATACCATATTATTATGTTTCTGAGGCGTGAATAAATATGGCTCTTACAGCGGTTTTGTGTACAATCAATTTTGTATTTCTTAAGAGGAGTCTGCTTTTAAAGTGGGTTTGTTTTATAAAATATATCCTCTTTGGTTACACCAATTTCGCTCAAATCTTCTTTATGTTATACCTGGTGACTAGCTATCGAAGCCCTCTGCCATATCTAGTGTCTGGCACTACACTAATTTTAATTCAAGCAAAACAAATTGGGACTAAACTCGAATGGAAACAAAACCAAAGTTTAGAAAAAAAATGACACCCACGTTATCTTCCCGAGAAATTAAATGATGTTTTTCCATCTTCGAAATATAATCAGTATACTGTTTATAAAAGAAGTCCTATCTGACTGACTGATTCATAATCAACTTACAGCCAAAACTATGATAGCTAGAGGCTTACAACTTTCAGGGTACCTGATTTAAGGGTCGGCTCTAGTAAAACAGAAAGCAACCTACGACTCCCTATAGCGGCAGTAGGTTACGCGGACATTGCTCATCCTAAATCCATTTAAAACCCGCAATTATTCAAATAGCGTTTTAAAAAAAATACCAAACTCTTGGCGACGAAATTCTTCATGCGAATGGCTTGGTAATTTTTCGCTATAATTAATAGTTACAACGTAAAAAAATATTTAAAATCACCCTATAGCGGCGGTAGGTTAAACGCATATTGCTCAGCCTAAACCCATTTAAAACCCGCAATTGTTCAAATAGCGTTTAAAAAAAAAAAATACCAAAATCTTGGGGACGAAATTCTTCAGGCGAATGGCTTGGTAATTTTTCGCTATAATTAATAGTTACAACATAAAAAAATATTACAAATCAATGTTTTAAATTGTTAATAAATATTAAACAAAATATTTTCCTTAGTTTTTAAAAAGCCATTTGCATGCATATTGACCATAGCTTTAAAATGACATATCGTTTATAATTTTCCGATCAAAAATAAAGGAAAAATTTGGATTTTAATTTAACATTGGTCTTATGGAGTGTCAGCCAACATGGCCGACAGCTAGAGCCGACCCTTAAGGTAAAAAATGGTAAAAATACGGGGTTTAATCCCAACCATAAAACAGCTGATTTTCATCAAAAACTGAGAAACACAATTCTAAGCGTGGCCTATACTGAACCAACACACGTTGTTGAATGCATTTGCATTTATTATCATAGCAACCAACATAGACCATAGACAATTTCGATTTGATTATTATCCATAACAGTTTTTTAAATTAGGTTCGCAAAATAAAAACAAAATAAACGGTACCAGAAACTAGCACATACTTTCTTACTAACACATTTAAATTATTAAACAGATTCACTGTGACTTCATAATTAATTGTTTTAAAGTAGGAGAGTATTGTGAAGTATTGTATTATTGTTATTAGTTAGAGAGAAAACTATTCGATCGATTTCGAAAACATTCGTACCAAACATGTCAATTAGGCCTGTATAGATGCACGAAAAAAGGTATTGAAAACAAACCCCTTTTTGGCCAAAAATCAGTTATTATTATTAGCTAAACGAGAATTTTTAGAAAGGTGTGGTTTTTGCTTATGGTACAAATAAGCCAAATTTTATCAAAATCGATAGAGCCGTTTTTTTATAAAAAAATAATAACTGTTTTGGGTTTTTTTGGCCAAATAGGGGGCTGTTCTTCAAAAATGTTCAAAAACTTATTTCGTTCATCCATACAAGCCCAATTGACATGTTTGTGTTTGGTGCAAATTTGTTCGAAATCGATCAAATAGTTTTCTCTCTAGCTTTGTATACATACAGACATTTTGTAAAAACCACTTTTTTGCACTCAGGGGGTCCCCAAAATGGATATTTCCACAAAAATCTCAACATCGATTTTTTTGCGATCACTATACTTTCTCTATACTATAGTTTAGTGAGAAAGTAAAAAGCTTACTGTATTATTACAAATAAAAGAGCTGATTTAGATCATAAGCTTGACACAATTTTAGGTTATTCCTAAACTGAATCAACACACATTTCTTGAATGCGTTTTTATTTACTACCGCAGCCACCGAAATGGCAAATTTAGAATCAGGTATTTATTCTTCTCAACCAAATGTTTTTTTTAGGTTAGTCAATAGCAAATACAAGCAAAGAAAAATGCATGATCATAATTAAAACAGCTATCAGTATTAAAAGTATGCCAACTATATGTTTTACTAGGCCTAATCTACCGATTTGGAATACTACTATTTTACCGAATCACTTTTTGGTCATGTTTTTATAAATTGAAAATTGTCTCTCTTCTATATAGCCAACTCGTAAAAATAAAGAATCTTTGTCTTATCAATCTTCATTGCCGTACAAATATCACAGTACATAATAATCTGTTTTCATTTGCTTCACTGCGAGTCGTGGGGGTTGGTGAACAAAGCGAGCATGTGGTGGAGTATGTAGTAGATAATAAAGAAGGGACCGAGAGGAATATAGGTGCATGGCTGTTTAAGGCGTAGAAATATATTGACATCAAAAAGATATAGTTCACAATTCAATTCTCCTCAAATAGGCCAGTCGGTAGAGGTAATTTTAGACCAAAAGTTCCAGTAATTTACAATACGGCTGATTTTTTTTTATAAGTACATTTAAGTATGTAGATTAACATACAAAAAAGTTTACCAGTCTATCAATTTCCCAAAGTCGAAAAAAAATCGATTATCATTTTTTTTTTTTTTATTATCCTTAATATTTCGAGCTGGGTAGAAGATAGAGAGAAATAAAAAATACCACCGTGTAGGGGAGGTATTTTTCAACAAAAAAGGTCATATGTATTTATTTCGTCCGAGCAATGGTTTGTCTGGAACAAAATCGATACTGCAGGTATGTATTTTGCAGCAGAGGAAATCACTAAAAGGGGACATCTTATTCATATATGAAGCGTTAGCTCATTCTAAATTGGCCGAATTTTATTATATCGAATTTAAACTTGACATACGAGTTAAAATGTATATATTAAACATTTATGCTGAGTCTCAGCTTGTTATCTTGAAAATTACCCGATCTAGGAGTCGATTTCGATTATCGATTTTAGGAGTACCGGACCCACGAACTAATTTCAATCTATTCCAGTTTCGTCAATTTGTGGAATATCAACACCAAATTTGTTTTACAAGTTGAGTACACCAGTATAAATATTCTTAGTAAGTATGAACAATTTTTTTCTTGTTACTTTTAAAAACGAGGCGCTTGAAAATAGTCTTCTGTTTTACCTATCTCGTTTAACTATAACACTTTTGGATTCAACGACTCCATTTTCGACATTTTTTAACATATCGATTTAAAAATTGTTACAGAAGTTAAAAACACAATTTTTTTTTGCTATACTTATTTTAAAAAATTGACTAATCTGCAGCCGATTAACTCTAAAAAGGTTAATTTTTGGATGAAAAATCTAAAAAGGTCTAAAATTATACTTTTTTAAGTTACTTGTGCTTTGAAAAGTAAATAATAAAAAAGGTTTATACTCCTTGATCTTGTTTGAATCTATATATTTAACTTTTGAAAAAACTTTCAGGTTGATATTTTGAAATTTTTTTAAACTGGAGCTGTTTAAAATGAATTGGTTTGTCCGGTACTCCTAAAATCGAGAAACCCATTGATAAGTCAAGTGGCTCTAGATCGGGTAATTTTTAAGCTTACAAGCTGAGACTCAGCATAAATGATTAAAATATATATTTTAACTCCTATACCAAGTTTCAATTCGATACATTAAAATTTGGCCAATTTGGATTGAGCTAACGCTTCTTATATGAATAAGATGTCCCCTTTTAGTGATTTCCCCTGCTGCAAAATACATACCTGCATTATCGAATTTTTTCCAGACAAACCATTGCTCTGACGAAATAAATACATATGACCTTTTTTGTTGAAAAATACCTCTTCTATACGGTAGTATTTTTTATTTTTCTCTATCTTCATCCCAGCTCAAAATATTAAGGATAATCGAAACAAAAATGATAATCGATTTTTTTTTCGACTTTGGGAAATCGATAGACTGGTAAACTTTTTTTATGTTAATCTACATACTTTAAGGTACTTATAAAAAAAAATCAGCCGTATTGCAAATTACTGGTAGTTTAAACCTATACCGACTGGGCTAAAAGTCAAGGATCTGAATTATAATTAATTTTGCTTTGGAAGCGAAACGTGGAAGACGACGAAAAATATGCAAAGGTTGCACGGTTTTGTCAACAAGTGTATGAAAAGAATATTTAAACTATGTGTCCAACAACAATAACAAATAATTCGATCACCCATCTGAGCCACTGACGTGAGTTGAGTGAATTTAAAAAATTAAGTTTATACATATGTTTTAGGATCTAAACCATCTATTCGGGAAATTGGTCTTCTCACGAAGGCGCTGAATAGCTGTCTGCGTGTACGAAATATATTAGTAGAATTTGTTTGGACCTCAGCCTCCAGCCCCGGCTCACGCGATGCTTTGTTCCGCTCGCAGCCGAAAAATTCACTTTGAGGGTTTGCCTCTCGACCTCGCGGCCGCCAGTTTGTATCACGGCCATCGACCTCGCGCCAGAAGTTCCCACCACGTTAAAATTCCCCACATGGATTTGAACCTGGTATTTTACGTTTTGATCGATTTTGGGGGAACCAGCCGCGCATTAAGGTAGTGTAGTAAAACAAGATGTGCAGAATAATCACTTTTTTTTACTTTCTCCACCCTATACGTAGTATATGGAGAAAGTATTGTTTTCGTAAAAATGTTCGAATTTGAATTTTTAGTTGAATTATCTGTTTTGGTGCTCCCAGAACCCCAAAAAATTGTTTAGTGCAATTATCTGTGTTGGTGCTCCCTGAACCCAAAAATATTTTTAGTGGGATTTTTTGTTTTGGTGCTCCCTGAACCCAAAGAAGTGTTTTTAGAGTGGTGTCTGTCTGTCAGTCTGTCTGTATGTATACACGACCAGAGAGGACACTATTGGTCCGATTTTCATGAAATTTGGTATGTAGGTACTAAACCCTAATATCTCCAGGTGTTTTTTAATTTTTTTCAATTTGTAATTTTAAGGGTAATTTACCCCTAAAAACCCATAAAAAACGACAAAAATGAAAATTTCTCAAAAACGGCTCTAACGATAGTGATCAAATTTTCAGTATTTATAGTGCTTAAGATGCCAAACAAAATGACACCACCCGCTTTTATCAAAACTTCGGCGTTTTATAATTATGGGAAAATGTTTAAAAATAAATAAGTTTGTGTTGTCAATCTAGCATCGCAGCGGCGACCGCACGGGGTAGCACCACGGTAGCGAGCACGGCCAGTAATTCAAAGGTCGCGCGATCGAATCCCGCCTGGGACAATAATTTTTTTATACGATTGACGTAGGTAGAATATTATTTTTTTGTTTTGTTCTAAAAAGTAGTAAAAAATAAAATAATTAAAACCAATATTATTTTGACTACAGTAAGTTGGGAGAAAGTTTGTGTCAGTTAACTGATACCGTTTATTTTATAAAACCTCAAAAAAAGTTTCATTCAAGTAGAAAAATCTCAAAAACGTACTTCCAGTTGTTTGACTTTTTGTCTAATAACTTAGAAAAACAACATGTGTACTAAATTTGAACCAAATCGAACGTAAAATACTCGTTGTCTACTACTGACCTTAGGTCTCACCATAAGAGTCACTCATGTTCCCTATGGAAATTCGTTATCTATGTAATTATATAAAAGAATAGTCCTGACTGACTAGTGGTGTGGAAAGAGGAGGTGGCACAGACCAAGGCAAAGATGGCGCAGGATTTGAAGAAGATTGGGGAAATGTAGCCACAGTTCTGAGGGAGATGTATGAGTTCGATGGGAACATGTTGTGTTCGTGTGGTAATGGAGAGGTATGAATCACTACTTTCGCTAAAATTTAACTAACCAAACGAACACACCCGAAACAACGACGAAGATAATGAACATGCTCAGCTGCTTTGGTTGTAACCGTGGTCACTAAACTATTTAAAAATGTATAGTTCAACAGTTTCTCACGTTCTCGTGATTGCTGCAATATCATAATCTCCCATGCTTGCGTTTTACATAAACTTCGCATGAATATACGTTGCACAATTTGCATATAATTTTCCTCCGTTTAGATGAATGAAACGATACTGTGCTTTATTTAGCATGATGCGTGTTAATATGAACAAAGAAACGACAATTTACTCTCTCGCTCCAATCAATGCGATGGAGCTATTAATAGATATGAGAATCATAGATGTTGCTACGTACAGATGAAATAAATTTAAAATAATTCGATCACGCAGCTGAACCGCTGACAAGTTCAGCGAATTTCCAAAATTAAATTTATATATTTTCAAAAATTCGCCAAATTAATATAGTAATTATAAAAAATTCCAAAAGTGTTCCATAGCTTTTTTTTAGAGAAATATCCAAAGAATTTATATATGCCAGTAAAAAAATTATTGATTTAAAATTTCCAAAATTATTAGCTTAAGAATAAAAAAATGTTCAGTAACGAAAAGAAAAAGTTCTACTTTAGGCCTACATAAAAAGTAGTAAACATTTTTTGTGATTTGTTTCATAAATGTAAAAAAATTTCGTAATTTAGTTCTAAATAGAGCTGTATAAAAATATGAATCAATTTCAAATTTCTTATTTTGAAAACACCAGTGTTTATATTCGTACTAAAAGACTGCTAACAAAACTAAACCTAGTTTGAATAGTAATTTAGGAATATATCCTGTGCCCAAAACTGAAATATTATTATATGAAAGTGTAGAGAATAACTCAAATAATTGAACTGTATACTTGTAAATTATAATTTCATAAAAGTATTTGACTTAGTTTTACTTGAATCACAAAATTAGATCAAACGAATTAAACATCTCAAGGACGCATCAAATACGACGTTCTGTGTGAAAATCCGTTAGAAGTGCCACTTAGGGAGCGTGAGAAAGTCGAGTTTTGAATTTCCTATTTGTAAGTGTTTCTCAACACTGTACGAACAAAACCGTTAGAGTAAATATGGTTTTCTTTGCAGTTTACACCAAACGAAAGATTGAACTTTGGTTTATAAATGGATATAAATAAGTCTATTCAAATAATTCGAATTGTAATAGATATCTGGGATGCAAAATGTGCTGTTTTATTGGTTGAAATCTGTCCAATTGCAAAGGTTTACAGACAATAATTCCATATCTTTGGAACTATACAAGTGACTTTTGATTGGATGGCAGTTTTAGAAAGTTAAAATCTTGACTAGTCTAAAGGTATATCTATATTATTGTCACAAAAAAATCATCATCACATCACTTCACTTCTGGACACGAACGACAACACAACACAGCAGGACCCGGGGTAGTGCTTTGGCTGAACTGGCTGGGAAGGGTAATAGAGGCAATAAACTCGTATACAGTGCATGAAATGAAATGAAAATAGTGATTTTATTAAAACACGATAGTACTAAACATTACAAAATAACATAAATACTTTCTGGTGGTCAGCCAGGTTGGTACTAAACTCTAGAAAATAGAATTTGTTTTTATTATTAAGTATACAATAAAACTACAAACTAACACCCTTTAAAAGAGAAGACAACATGAAATGGAAACAGCGTAAAATATACTTTAACTTGCTTAGTAACAAGATAAAAATCTTTCTCATAATACGAGGGCCCAGCTGCTTACCACAAGACTTGGTACCATGCATGCGTGTAATATCTTGCTGTTTTTTAATGACTATCGTGCGGGTGAAAACGTGTAGTGTGTAAAGAGCTACGTGTAAACATAATAAATAAACGGTACCAGGAATTGGCACTTAATTTCTCACAAACATATTTAAATTATTAAACAGATTCACTGTGGCTTCATAATTGTAGGAGAGGTTATATTAAAGTAGGAGATTATCTAATAAATATTATTATTATTATCTAGAGAGAAAACTATTCGATCGATTTCGAACAAATGTGAACGAAACACGTCAATTAGGCCTGTATAGATTCACGAAAAAAGGTTAGAACAATTTCGAAAAACAACCCCCTTTTTGGTAAAAAAAACCAAAAATCAGTTATTATTATTATTAAGTAAACGATAATTTTTAGAAAGATGCAGTTTTCACATATGGATGGTACATTAAGCACTACAAATAAGCCAAAATTTATCAAAATCGT
>JAGFPH010001947.1:106093-120666 GCA_018207615.1 Philaenus spumarius
GTATGTAGCTTCCTCTAGGGGCATAGGTGCTCACTAAGAAAGGGTATGCAAAATTTCGAAATTTCAGAAGGGGTTTGGGGTGATCAAAGTTACTAAAATCATAATTTCAGATCTTTTATTATTATGACAATAGTGCTTTTATTATTTAAGATCTATATATATATAATCCAAATACCACTCACTGACTGAACACTTAAAAAGAATACAATTACGTTAAAAAGACTGAAAATACCAACCACCACGGGCAACGCCGTACGGGTCAGCTAGATAAAATTCAAATGGCAGACCGACGAGAAACGAAGCACTCCGGGTTTAAGTTAGGTCCCCTGTCACCTCGCGAAGCTGTGCCAGTTACTCGCCACACAGCCTGTTTATATTATGCTTTTTGTTGTTTTTATTTTCAGCACAATTTGTAGAAAAAACACAAATTACTTTTTGTAAATAGGTTTGCTCAGGTTACCCCTGACGGTGCATAACTGTCCCAAGATCAGATTCTGTATATCTCTCCATTTTTTATTTTCTCCCCCCTATACGTAGTATATGTAGAAAGTACTGTTTTCGTCCAAATTTTCGAATTTGAATTTTTAGTGCAATTATCGGTTTTAGTGTTCCCTGAACCCCAAAAAATTTTTTAGTGGAATTATCTGTGTTGGTGCTCTCTGAACCCAAAAAAGTATTTTTTTTTGGTGATGTCTGTCCGTGTGTCTGTTAGGATTTGTTCAAATTTTTGATTTTTAAGGGGTTTTACCCCCTAAAATAGAAAAAAACTAGAAAAATCAATATTTCTCAAAAACGGCTTTAACAATTTTCATAACATTTGGCATATTTGTAGCCCTTAATGTACCCTACCATATGCCAAACACCACATCTTTCTAAAAATTCTCGTTTAGGTAATAATCACTGGTTTTTGGGGGTTTTTGGCCAAAAAGGGGTTGTTTTTCAAAATTTTTCAAAACCTTTTTTCGTGAATCTATACAGGCCTAATTGACTTGTTTGGTGTAAATTTGTTCGAAATCAATCGAATAGTTTTAATAATAATAATAATAATATTTTAATATAATATGGATGTGTGTTACATGCATCTAATATTTTCCATGGTATGTCCTACTTTTGTACTTCTAAATAGCCACCTCCTATGCTACTCTTAGGAAGGTATAAAGTTTCAACTGGGAGAAAGTATGTGGCAGTTATCTGGTACCGTTTATTTAATAATAGAGGTTGTAAGTTTTCAACCCTGTATAAACTATAACCTATAAAGAAAAGGTGAGTTTAAAATGTCAATCTCTTAGAAATTTCACTATCATAACAATGTGTAATACTTTACCTCAATTGCACAATATTTTGTTCAACCCATGAAACAATGCTGACCCTGTATCTTTTATTCAGATTGACTTATTACGTATGTATTCAGAGCGTTATTGACCTGTCATATCGACTTGGAGACGTGGAAGACAAGCGGTCGATATCCGATACAAGCCAGCCTTCGTGCAACATTTACTGTGTTATTCTCTATATTTACTACATTCATATTAATGTACTTTTATTAACACAACTATGGTTTGATTTGTCTGGCTTGGAATTATTTTACGGCGAGACAAAGGAAATGTATGTTGTAGAGAAATATTACTGTTCAAGGATACGTGTTTAAAATCGTGTCACAATAAAACTACAGATATTTTGTGATTTCAGGTTTTTCACAGAACTGATTAATGAATATAATATAACGATTAATAATGATTAATAATCTCTTTAAATAATCTAGAGTCCTGATACTCAAATCATTGTTTTAAACGTTTGGTCAAGTTATTACCCAAATTTTGACCGGTTCTATCAAACGTGGGACCAAGTTTCATAGAGTGCGATGTATCCATTGACAAAGTATACTTCTTTTGGGCAAAAATACTTTTGTAAGAATGAAAGTTGAATCGGATTGCGATACTACCACACTTGTCACCAAAAACTGGACAAATTTTTGACAGGTCCTATCCCAACCGGGACCATTTCATAACGATGTATCTATTGTACAAGGTGTCTTTTGGACGAAAGTTTTTTTTTGGAAGAACGAAAGTTAAATAATTTGTTGGATACTACCACACTTGTCATAAAAATTTGACAAATTTTGTACCAGTTCTATCCTACCCGGGACTATTTCATAAACTACGATGTATCTATTGTACAAGGTGTACTTATTTTTGGACGAAAGTTCCTTTTGGAAGAATGAAAGTTAAATTTTACGAAAGTTAATTTGGATTGTGGATACTCTCACACTTGTAACCTAACATTTTACAAATACTTCATTTTGAGTGAAAGTTCCTTTTTGAAGAATGAAAGTTAAATCCTACGAAAGTTAATTTGGATTGTGGATATTATCACACTTGTAACGGAAAATTTGACAAATACTTCTTTTTGGGCGAAAGTTCATTTTGGAAGAATGAAAGTTAAATTTTACGAAAGTTAATTTGGATTGTGGCTACTACCTCATTTGTCAAAAAAATTGAAAATTTTTTGACTGGTTCTATCCCACCGGGGACCATTTCATAATTTACGATAAGCATACTTCTTTTGGACGAAAGTTACTTTTGAAAGAACGAAAGTTAAATTATACGATTCGGAAGTTAACAAATTTTGGCGGGTCAAAAGTCCAAAACCTTTGGCCTAAATTTTAACCTTTGCTGCCTTCAGTTGGGATGAATTTGAGTCAAGTAACAATAACACTCTGAATTTGTGTCATTTTATGCTTTTTTGTGACAAATTTTTGGGGTGGGCCTGACTTGACACCTATACGGGAACAGATTACGTAGAACCAGAAAATGCTATCTATCTAATCACTCATGTAGGATCACTCATGTCTGTTTTTCTATCAAACTTCCGAGGAAATTATTGAGTTTTCAAGCTGAAATGAGAACTAACTATATACAGTTTGCTAATACGCATAATATATTCCAATATTCTAAACGTAATATATGTGTCTTAAGGGAGGAAAGAATCGTTTTGTCGTTGCGCTCGTGCAATGATTTTTTTGAGGTTGACTAATTAGCCCAGTCGGTATAGGTTACAACTACCAGTAATTTGCAATACGGCTGATTTTTTTTATAAAGTATATAGATTAACATAAAAAAAGTTTACCAGTCTATCGATTTCCCAAAGTCGAAAAAAATCGATTATCATTTTTTTTCGATTATCCTTAATATTTCGAGCTGGGATGAAGATAGAGAAAAATAAAACATACCACCGTGTAGGGGAGGTATTTTTCAACAAAAAAGGACATATGTATTTATTTCGTCCGAGCAATGGTTTGTCTGGAAAAAGTTCGATAATTCAGGTATGTATTTTGCAGCAGGGGAAATCACTAAAAGGGGACATCTTATTCATATATGAAGCGTTGGCTCATTCTAAATTGGCCGAATTTTAATATATCGAATTGTAACTTCACATAGGAGTTACAATATATATTTTAAACATTTATGCTGAGTCTCAGCTTGTTATCTTGAAAATTACCCGATCTAGAGCCACTTTACTTATCAATGGGTTTCTCGATTTTAGGAGTACCGGACACACCAATTCATTTTAAACAGCTCCAGTTTAGAAAATTTTCAAAATATCAACCTGAAAGTTTTTTTACAAGTTAAATATATAGATTCAAACAAGATCAAGGAGTATAAACCTTTTTTATTATTTACTTTTCAAAGCACAAGTAACTTTAAAAAGTATAATTTTAGACCTTTTTAGATTTTTCATCAAAACGCTTGAGTTAATCGGCTGCAGATTAGTCAATTTATTAAATATAGTTTTTAAAATAAGTATAGAAAAAAACAATTGTGTTTTTAACTTATGTACCAATTTTTAAATCAATATATTCAAAAATGTCGAAAATTTAATCGTTGAATCCAAAGGTGTTATAGTTAAAACGAGATAAGTAAAACAGAAGACTATTTTCAAGCGCCTCGTTTTTAAAAATAACATGAAAAAAATCGTTCATACTTACTAAGAATATTTATACTGGTGTACTTAACTTGTAAAACAAATTTGATGTCCAAAAATTGGCGAAACTGAAATAAATTTAAATTAGTTCGTGGATCCGGTACTCCTAAAATCGATAATCGAAATCGACTCCTCGATCGGGTAATTTTCAAGATAACAAGCTGAGACTCAGCATAAATATTTAAAATGTATATTTTAACCTCTATGTGAAGTTTCAATTCGATATATTCAAATTCGGCCAATTTAGAATGACCCAACGCTTCATATATGAATAAGATGTCCCCTTTTAGTGATTTCCCCTGCTGCAAAATTCATACCTGCATTATCGATTTTTTTCCAGACAAACCATTGCTCGGACGAAATAAATACATATGTCCTTTTTTTTTAAAATACCTCCCCTACACGGTGGTATTTTTTATTTTTCTCTATCTTCATCCCAGCTCGAAAGATTAAGGATAATCGAAAAAAAATGATAATCGATTTTTTTCGACTTTGGGAAATCGATAGACTGGTAAACTTTTTTTATGTTAATCTATATACTTTAAGGTACTTATATAAAAAAAATCAGCCGTATTGTAAATTTCTGGAACTTTTGGTCTAAATTTACCCCTACCGACTGGCCTATAAAATACTTATTTAAACTAATACACACAAAAATTTTATCCAGCTACAGTTTTAGTAAGTAATTTTCATTTAACTATGGAACAAACTTTGTTAAAATACATTTACATTAATTTGATCACGCAGCTGAACCGCTGACGTCAGTTGAGAAAATTTCCAAAATTAATTTTATATGTTTTAGGGTTTCAACTGACTACTTGGGAAATTGCTCTACTCACGAAAGCGCTGAATAGCTGCCTCGGTGTACGGAATATATTGGTAGAATCTGTTTGCACCTCAGCCTCCAGCCCCAGATCACGCGCGGCTTAGTTCCGTTCACAGCTTAAAAACTCGTACAAAACTCCGAAATTGCGACTTCGGATTATGAATTGCTTCGCGAGTTTGATTCCCATTCCGTCGAACTAAGATCAGTAGCCCCCCCCCCCCCCCCCGGTTAAATCCCTCACGTGTATTTAAAGTGGTATTTTTATGATATTTTATGTTTTAATCGATTTTAGGGGAACCAGACTATTTTGTAAGCTTATAAGGTCCCAAAAGAGTTAATTCTAGTAAGAAAATTTTAAAAATTGTTATTTTCTGTCACAAAACGTATTCCTGTGGATGAATTTTTTTGGGTAACGAGTGACTAAGAGAACCCACATATGTACCAAATTGTACCTAATTGGACGTAAAATGCAGTCGTTAGAGTTCGAACACATAATATACATATATATACACTAGAGGAACCCCTGCGTGCTTCGCACGCCAATCCCCAATGGAACCTTCTAAAAACATACGTTATGTTTTATTTATAATAAAGTTGTAGTATTAATAATAACCTCAAAACTAAGATGGTAAATAATGTTAAATGTTCAAACCAAATTATTTCTTATATTTTATAACAGCAGTTAATAATAGTTAAAAGAACCAGCAAAGCTCAGGTCTGCACTTTAAAACCCTAACCTAAAAGCTAGAAATACAAAAATAATTGCTTCAAATTTTGAAATCAGCTGTTAATGGAAATATTGAAACAAACAATTATACTATCTGTTATTTTATTCAATTGGTTGCTATGGTAATAAATGTAAATACATGTGTTGGTTTATCATTCCAGGCCTAACCTAAGATTTTTTCCGACTAAATTTACAAATATTAAAATAAAAAAAGGTTTTTACCGAAATGAATTATAGCCTATGTTACTCAGGGATAGTGTAGTTTTTTATTAGTAATACTATTTTTTCAATCGGTTCAGTAGCGCCAGAGATTACCCCCTACATACAAACAAACAAACTTTACCTCTTTATAATATTAGTATAGATAACGTATACCCATTTTAATGATACCCCATAACGTATACCCATTTTAATGATACCCCATAACGTATACCCATTTTAATGATAACGTGTTTTGGAGATCATGAACGGTGCTCATTAACTACTCCCGACTTTAAGTCCCACCATAAGAGTCATTGGAATAGCTCATCTTTCCTATGGAAATTCACTAAAAATTTTCAAAATTCGTTCATGGAATATAGACACCTTTGTATACAAATATTTTTAACTCTTTTTTAATTGATCACCATTTAGGTTCTTTAATTCTGCAGGGAGTCTATTAAATAAAGTTGAAATCTATTAAAGGCTCCCCTACCTACTGGTTTTAGGTTCTCCTTTGTCAAATGAAAATAGTACATTCCTTTTCTATTCTGGCTATGAATTGGGCAGTTTTAAATTTGTTGTTTTGTTTTTTTTTATTAAAGCCAGAAAACATAAAACATGCATAGGCTACGTCTATAAATTAACATAAAAATATGAAAACACAGTACAATTAACACAAAGATAAGACTATTAAATGGGGAACAAGCAATAACATTTAAAATTCAACGAAAAATTAGATTATAAACAATTACAATATTTGATAAAAATATAATGTTCATAATTTAAATAGAATAATTAATATAAATCCTACAACATCTACAAACATTTTATAACAATCTCATTTTGAACTAAAAACATATAATAAACAATTTAAAACAATCATAAACTTCAAGATTAAATTTAAAATTGGAGAACGCATCCATGACTTCAAGGCTACGGTACACAGAACTCCTCCACAGAGTAGAAAGATCTACACAAAAGTAGCTGTCTAAGGCTGTTTTTAAAGGGTAAAAAATGCTGCAAATTTTTAATGCTCTGTGGGAGCTTATTTATCAGTTTAGCACCAGCTTGTGCAGGAAGTTTGCTGTATAGATTTAGTCTGTGCTGTCTAGCACGATAATTATTAGCTTGCCTGGTACTATAACTGTGTATATCTTTATTTTGGATATGATCACATTTAAATTTAAAGTAGAGTATCACCTCAAATATATATATACTCGGAAGTGTAACAACTCCAAGATCTTTAAAAGCAACCCTACATGACTCAGCTTTTTTAAGACCTGCCATAAGCCGTATAGCTTTTTTCTGCAAGACAAAAACCCTTTGCATATTCCGAACTGACGAATCTCCTCAGAGAAGAATTCCACGGTTCAGATATGGATATACAAGACCATAGTAAGCTGTTAATAAAATAGTAGGATTGCAGTATAATTTCAAATTTCTAAGTATAAATATTCCTTTTACTAATTTTTGGGCAAATATATGCAATGTGATCAACCCAAGTCAACTTATTATCAATACAAAAGCCCAAAAACTTTGCACCATTAACCTCTTCAAGTACACTATCATCCAACATAACACTTGGTGTCTGATTTGGACTATGTTTCAAGTTAAAAAACATGTACTTTGTAAATAGGTTGCTCTGTAGTGTCTTTAGTGTAATATGTTTTCTTTGACAAAACTTTGTCAAATATTTGATCGAAGATTTTTATAAAAGTTTGACCAAATATTTGACAAAAACTTTGACGGTGTAGTTTGCCTCTTAGCGGTAGGATTTTTAATCTGGAAAACAGAGTGTTCGAATCGAGATTTCCTCGAAATTACTCTTACAATATTTTTTGGGTTATTATAGTAGGTTTGAGCGTGGAGTGATAATTACCGCCCCAACAACATAACCCAAGCGAGAACTCACTAACGCATGGTATTCATAACAAAAACTTCGGTGGACAAATATTACTTAAATACAATTTTCTTAGCGCACTGTACACTTCTCCCTAAATGTGTTGATATGTCCCTCCCATGAAAAATCCGAATTCATTATTAAACCTACGGTAAATTATATTGGGCATTCTCTTCGTAGCCCGAACACCATTCGTTTTTTCGCTCAATATAACAAATATTTTCCAAACCAGTACCTTATCAGCGAATGCCGTGACTCTGCCATTGAATTTAGCTCCACATGTTTTATAAATTGTAATTTGTCTACTACGGATACAATAGATTATTATTGAAGATATCAAATTCGTAGCTCAGACAAAGATATAAAGGGCCAATGAGCGTAAAATATTTAACGGCATGTTCAAAGGTGAATTTTTGTTAAGTCTTATTAGTTTTCAAATTAATTATTTCTAGTGAAGAAATTTAATTTTCTTATTTTGCACGCGGGCTAAGCCGGATGTGTCAGATAGATCTTTATAAAACTAGGACGTATGTTTGAATTCCCATACTACAGATTGTACACAGCTATGTCACGTACAAAATCAACAACATGAACAAAATAAAACAAACAATTTTAATATCTTTTAGGTTATGTAGTTTTAAGTTAGGTCTACTTTTCCAACGTAAACCATAAACAAAAAGGGTATAACGTTGTAAAAATTTAAAAAAAACGTATACAAGTTAAAAACAATGCATATTTATTATGTCAAATATTTATCAATATTGAATTTATAACTTTTTACTTTCTCACTATACTATAGTATAGAGAAAGTATAGTGATCGCAAAAAAAATTCGATGTTGAGATTTTTGTGGAAATATCCGTTTTGGGACCCCTGAGTCCAAAAAAATGGTTTTTACAAAATGTCTGTCTGTATGTCTGTATGTATGTATGTCTGTATGTCTGTATGTATACAAAGCTAGGGCAAAAACTATTCGATCAATTTCAACCAAATTTGCACCAGACATGTCCAGTAGGCCTGTATAGATGCACGAAAAAGGGTTTTGAAACATTTTGAAAAACAACCCCATTTTTGGCCAAAAAACCCCAAAAAATCAGTTATAATTTTTTTATTAAAAAACGGCTTTAACGATTTTGATAAAATTGTGCTTATTTGTAGCTTTTAATGTGCCCTACCAAATACAAAAACCCGCATCTTTCTAAAAATTCTCGTTTAGCTAATAATAATAATAATAACTGATTTTTTGGGGTTTTTTGGGCATAAAGGGGGTTGTTTTTCAAAAATTTTCAAAACCTTTTAACGTGCATCTATAAAGACCTAATTGACGTGTTTGGTGCAAATTTGTTCGAAATCGATCGAATAGTTTTCTCTCTAGATAATAATAATTATATTTATTAGTTTATCTCCAACTTTAATAAAAAAAACTCTCCTACCCCACCCTACAAGTCACAGTGAATCTGTTTAGTAATTTAAATATGTTTGTGAGAAAGTATGTGCCAGTTCCTGGTACCGTTTATTATGTGTGGAGTGGATCCTTATTAAGCCTTTTAAACAGATAGAAATATATTATAAGCCTAGTGAAATAATTATTCCCTTATTAGCGAATTTCCGTAAGAAAGATGAGCTATTGTAGTGGCCATTATGGTGAGACCTAAAGTCGGGAGTAGTAAATGAGCACGTTTTGGGGTGTCAATAAATATATATTTATGTATGTAATGTGTATATGTGTGTGTGTATTCGCACTCAAACGGTTGGATTTAAAGTCCGATTAGGTTCAAATTTGGTATAAACTTGGTTGTCTAAGTCGCTCGGACGAGTTCGTTAGCCAAAAAATTCAACACCTGGAAACATGTTTTCAGACAGGAAGTAACTATTTCAGATTTTTCGTATTAGAAATAAACTTTTTTAGGGTTTTATCAAAACAAATTAATTTAGGAAATTATTCTGCACATTTTGTTTTTTAACTTCCCGCTAAGAAAATTGAAAATTTTCTAAAATCGGGAAGTTATTGGTTCCACCCCGTTTTTCGAAAATCGACTATTCATCAGATCTCGACGTTTTGAGGTCCTAGGAATCTTCCCTGACCACTCCCGAGAGGGTGTCACCCTGTCTGTATGTATGTGTGTGTATGTAAGTATGTGACCCGCTTATAACTTTTGAACGGCTTCTACCAAACGGCGTTCTAAAGAGTTCCATCAAACTTAGATTTCCTGAAAATTTCAACTAATTCGGACCGGTAGGTTCTGAGAAATTTCGAAAAAACTAAGAAATAAAAAATTTCAAATCAGGTTTTTTTTTAATAACTTTTAAACGGCTTTACCGATCAATTCCAAAATCTAATCAGCTTTTAACCTTGAAAAGCGACGTCGATCGCTACCAGTCCGGTCAAAATTGGTTAATTCGTTCGTGAGATATCGTGAACGAAAGAAAATAAAAAAAAGTGTTTTTTCTCAATTTCTCCGAAATTTTTCATCAGAAAAATTTTTGTTGTCGATTCTTTCAATAGACTCGAAAAACTGCATCGATTGCCGCAAATCGCATAAAAATCGGTTGATTCATTCGCGAGATATCGTGAACGAAAGAAAATAAAAAAAGTGTTTTTCCTTAATTTCTCCAAAACTTTTCATCTGAAAAATTGTTGTTGTTGATTCTTTCAATGGACTTAAAAAACTGCACCGATTGCCGCAAATTGCATAAAAATCGGTTGATTCATTCAAAAGTTATGGCAGTTCAAAATTTCCAAAAATAGTGTTTATCAAACTTTCATCATACTTTTGTAATTAAACTTAGCGGGAAGTTACAGGGATGGCCTTTAGGGTCAATCGTTTTCCAAATTTTTTTTACACGACTTTTTACTCACTAGGCTCCACCAAAATCGATCAAAACATAAAATACCATAAAAGTACCCGGTTCAAATACACGTGGTGGCTCAAATCCGAGGCCAACGGCCGATTTTGTACGGTGCGAGCGAAGCAAAGCAGTCCATAATTCGCAAAGCGAGTTTTTCCTCTGCGAGGGGCACTAAACAGCGCGCGAGTCGAAGGTGGATGCTTAGGTGCAAAAAAAATCTACTAATACATTTCGTACACACAGACAACTATTCAGCGCCTACGCGAGTACACCAATTTCCCAAATTGTTAGTTGAAATAGTAAAACATATAAATTTAATTTCGGAAATTCGCTAAACTTACGTCAGCTGTTCAGCTGTGTGATCGAATTATTTAATTCACAGAATAATTGGGCGACAAAAACTTCCTCGTTAAAACGAAATACTTCGAAGAAAATCTGTTCTTACCTGTGTCCAGGCAGATGCCCATAGTCCCACGTTCTTCGGGTTGGTAAAGTCCAGTATTAAGTCCAGGATACCGAATCTCCCGAACAACGCCTATCCCGGATCGCACTCGTGCCACATTATCGAAACAAAAGATTGCACAAAACACGAGAAGGACAAACAAACGAACAATACAATCCTGCAACGATTGGTTCAATGTTCCTCCTCAACAGGACACAAGACGCGCCAGCTGATCAACAATGTCAATAAAATCCCGCGTTAAGCACAGCATAGAGTGTGACGGCCATACTCACAGAGGCGATGCGCTTGAATAAAATGACGTTTAGCTTCATCGCTCGGTCACTAGAGGTTCTGTGGCGTCCTTGATTTCAGTTGTAGAAGATTTGGTGACCAACGTTTCTATGGCGATGGTCGACGCAAGCGTGTAGCGTCGGTTAAGCACCCCCTCTTATAAATGGGTCGGACTGAGTTTACGCGAAATTAACATGACATTTATTAAAAAAATGTTAGGCCTAATTTAAAATGTAAATGTGTAAAGAGATAATTGTTTACGAAGAGTTGGCTGATTGTAGTTTTCAAGGAAATGTCAATTATTGGAATGAGTTTCTTGCGTGTTTTATTGAATTAGAAAGGAAACCGTTCGTTTTTCGTACGTCTTTCCTGTATTAGTTTTATAATGATCGCTGTTAATTTCATAGCTAAACAAAATTGTCGTTTAGCATTTCAAAGTACTCGTGAGTTGTTTGTTGAATACTTAGGTGAAAAATCACTATTTTGCCAACTAAATTACAACGCTCAAGAATGTAATGTATTTGTTACGTGTTACGGTAAGTATTTAGAGTCTAGTATGCCCCCGTGAAAACATGTGGATTAATTAGATAAAAACATCAGAAATACATAATTTATAAAAACACTATTTAAAAACAACAAACTTTATGAAGGCCTACCTAACTATGCTGAGGGGATTTGGAACTCGATAAATGTGTACAATTATAAGGATTATTTAGATATGATTTTACAAAAATGTAGGCCTATTTGTTCAAATTTTGTATTTATATACATCATTGTATTTTATCAAAATAAAGATACAAATAGTATCTTATAACGTACTAGCTGGATCGATCCGGTTTTGCACGAGTAGACAAACCAAAGTTAAATATGGCGATTTTTAGTAACTTTGACCCCCCCCCCCCAAACCTTCTAAAATTTCGAATTTTTTAAAACCCTTTCTTATCGAGCACCTACGGTCCTAGAGGAAGCTACATACCAAATTTCATTCCAATCCGTTCGGTAGTTTTTGAGATTTCGTGATGAGTGAGTCAGTCAGTGGTATTTGGATTATATAATCTACTATTGTCCGCGAGAGGAAAGAAGTCCCCTGAACTCTTGCCTATTCAAAAAATTGCAGGCACTTATCTGAGTCGGCGCTTGCACACGGCATTCTGCGGTCACGTTCACTGTGGCAAAACATGTAAAATAGCCAATTGAGGTTTTACTTTATTGTAGCTATTTAATTGTGTTAATAGTGTTGAGAAAACCATTAAGGTTTGATAAGCCTTCCAGTTTTAAAAACTAACTTTATTACAGTATAGGATTACTATAAAAAAGTTTGTTATTAAGAAAGAAAGTTGTTACTGTAAAATTTTGTACAGTTAGGCAGTAAGAAAAACCGTTATTTTATTTACAAGTAAGATTATATTTACACTTATGTACAGAGTGTGTACAAGTTCTTAAATTACTATACAATATTAAATTTTAAGCCATTTTAAATTTATATACAAAACTAGCAAAATCTTGTTGATAGGCCTACTAAAAAAACTGATATACAGTAAATCCCTCGACATTCGCGGGCTTGGTATTCGCGGTTTTGATTATTAGCGGTCGCTAAAAAAGAAAAACTACTGTATTAAATAGAAATAAAGTACATGTAAAATTCGTAAATTATTGCAGTGTTTGTACTGTAATAATTATTGTACGAATAATTAATTAATTTATTTGATAACATTGTATAAAACCCACGTCGTCAAAACACTCACAAATACAACAAAACATACAAGATGGGATTTAAAAAATCTTTACTAGCAAAATGCACTAAAAATTTTCAGAATAATTAGATATAAATAAATATATAATATTATACAAATATTTATAATCAAATTTAAACCTAGAGTAATAAAATTATTGATGACAAAAATAAAACATAATTTTAAGTTAAACTTTTAGACTAAGTTAAATTGCACAGTGTTAATTTAAATTTAAATAGTTCAATTGTTTAAATTCAACTATTAAATTAACTATTCCCTAAGGCCTAGGGAAGGAAAACTTATATAAAGCAGTTTTTTTTTAAATATTTTATGTCAATAGTAATTATTATGTCATGTGCAAATCTGCATATAAGCTACTCATTATGTGTTAGTATTTATAACTTTTATGTGTTTTATTTTATAAGTATTACACATATTTCATTAAACTGCAGTATGTCATTCAAGTTTTGGTGGTTTATTGTAATAAATACAATTATTTTCAATAATGTGACACATTTTGTTCAATTTCGTATTTATTTTTCAGAAATGTTTCAGAGAATCAAATTAAAAGTATGCTAACATTAGTATATTGTATATTATACAAATATTTATAATCAAATTTAAACCTAGAGTAATACAATTATTGATGACAAAAATAAAAAAATAAAACATAGCTTTCCGTGGCGGACTGGTCTAGCCCAAGTATTCTATAGCCCTGCACTTAACGGCTGTTCTACAGGGATTCCACATTAGCAGAAACAAAACTATGGGGCGCGAAAGGTTTGGACAACGCGGAGCGCCTGCAAATGCCGTGTGGTAAAATACCGTCCTGGCTCAGAGGACTTCTTTTCTCTCGCGGACAATAGCTGACCCGTACGGCGTTGCCCGTGGTGGTTGGTATTTTCAGTTTTTTTAACGTAATTGTATTCTTTAGTGTTCAGTCAGTGAGTGGTATTGTGCTTTTATAGATCTTAAAAATAAAGCACTATTTTCATAATAATAAAAGATCTGAAATTATGATTTTAGTAACTTTGATCAATCCAAACCCCTCCTAAAATTTCGAATTTTTTCAAACCCTTTCTTATTGAGCACCTTTGGCCCGTGAGGAAGCTACATAGCAAATTTCATTCCAATCTGTTCCGTAATTTTGGAGAAATCGTGATTTAGTCATTTTTACCCCCCAAACTCCCCTAAAATTTCCAATTTTTTAAAACCCTTTTTTAGTGAACACTTATGGCTCTAGAGAAAGTACATACCAAATTTCATTCCATTTCGTTCGATAGTTTGAAAAAATCGTGATTTAATAACTTTGATCCCCCCAAAAACCCCCTAAAATTTCGAATGTTTTTAAACCCTATCCTAGCGAGCGCCTATTGCCCTAGAGGAAGCTACATACCAAATTGCATACCAATCCGTTCTGTAGTTTTGAAGAAATCGTGATTTAACAACTTTGATCCCCCCAAACCCCCCTAAAATTTCGAATTTCTCCAAACCCTTTCTTAATAAGAATCTATGGCCTTAGAGGAAGCTACATACCAAATTTCATGCCAATCCGTACCGTAGTTTTGAAGAAATAGTTTTTTAATAAATTTGATCCCCCCCAAATCCCCCTAAAATTTCGAA
>JAGFPH010001947.1:120766-163953 GCA_018207615.1 Philaenus spumarius
AACCCCCCCCTAAAATTTTGAATTTTTCCAAACCCTTTCTTGATAAGCACCTATGGCCCTAGAGGAAGCTACATACCAAATTTAATGCCAATCTGTTCCGTAGTTTTAAAGAAATCGTTTTTTAATAAATTTGATTCCTCAAACCCCCCCTAAAATTTTGAATTTTTTCAAACCCTTTCTTAGTGAGCACCTATGGCCCTAGAGGAAGCTACATACCAAATTTCATTTCAATCCGTTCGGTAGTTTTTGGATTATATATATAGATTATAGCCTACATTAGTTCTATAATTTATATTTTTTTAAATATCAACTTCACAAGACATTATATTATTGATTGAAGTTGTAAATGTAACTCCAAAGTATAATCTACGCTAGGTTTTGTTTAAGTATTACAGATGATGAGTTAAATCAGACGTTGTATTATATTGTTACTCACGTACGGACCTATACTCACTTGTATAGGAGTTGATTACCTCGTACAAAAAATAAGATAGATTTTGAAATAGATTGACTGCTAATACAACTCAACTATAATAGTTGTGCTTATTATTAAAATAATTTTGTATCTGAAATTTAAAAAGTATAATTTATTTGCATAAAGAAAGACAGAAAATGGATAATTCTTACAGAAATTATGGGAAAGGAAAATACAATTAATTAGGGTTCCTGCTCCGTTTTCAAAGGATATTACAAAAGAAATTAAGTGGAATATTTTCGGAAGACAATTATTCAACTATCGATGCCTCAGACGTATTCAAAATTTTCTGCTGATTTTCCTAACGTGGATTTGTAGGTGAGAGCATAACATTTAGTAATTCATGTTAGTAGGCACAGAGAAAATTTTATAAAAAACATCGAATTTTTGCTACAGTACAAGATATTGATTTTCTTTCATAGGCCTATTACTTTAACAGAACCTTTACGATAAAATACTTTATAATTTGTTTATAAATTGAGTTAATTATTTCTGTTCTTTGTGAACTGGTTGCAGAATTAATCTAAAATAGGCCTAACCTCAAAATCGAAAAACAACCACAATAATACATTTTTCCTACAGCTACTTAATAAAGTGCGATTTTGTACACTCACAGTAGTTCGCAAACAAACATATTATGTTCAGCTTCAAGTAATTATACATCTTTGTTTTACCGTGTGGCAAAACCATACTTTAGCCAACATCAGCTGTTTACTTTGCATCCTTTCGAAAATTTTGATTGTTGTGGGACTAACCTCTGTAAACACGTTTTATTTTGTAAAACAGATCTTTTTAAAAACTAAAGCACTAATTTAAAATGTAGCAGTAAAAAAACGTTTATTACGTGTGTGTATTACGGGTGTAAAGTTTACACCCGTAATTTTTGTAAAATTTTTATCAAACTCAACTTCGCACCCTAGAAACCGAAATAACTATTTTATCATAGTACATTATAGACTGATGTTTTTAATGCACGCGTAAAGTTACTCTTTATTGTACTTAGACTACTAGTAAGCCCTCGTGAAAAATTACAGTCTGATTAATTAGATACACATCAGAAATACATAATTTAAAAACAAAATCTTTAAAAACAACATTAAGGCCTGCTTAACTATGCTGACGGGGATTTTTAACTTGGTACACTGTGTAAATGTGTACAATAATAAGGACTATAAAACTGTAGGCCTATTTTGTTAAACATGTTTATTTACATACGTTATTATACCGGGTGTCCCACGAAGAGGTCCCTGTTTTTGAATTGATATGAAAGACGTATAGAGCGCGCTACAGACTTGAAATTCTACAGACGTGACTAACAAAATATATGTAAAAGAAATACCCCTGAGGATCAGTT
Organism: Philaenus spumarius; assembly: GCA_018207615.1. NCBI lineage: Eukaryota > Metazoa > Arthropoda > Insecta > Hemiptera > Aphrophoridae > Philaenus > Philaenus spumarius. The sequence continues at coordinate 122,596 of JAGFPH010001947.1, forward strand.
AATTCTGACTGATCCAAACAAAATGCCGGAAACAAAAAAAAAACAACAAAATCAGCAATCGTATTTTAAGGGTAAACCTACTTTTATTTAGAATAGGAACAGCTACAGCTGTTTAGACTATTTTAAATCTATCAGCTGACTGCGTGTATCCACAACAATGAACATATTTGGTAATAAACATTGGCATTTGTTATTAAGTTGCATTGTAAAGTGTCTTATGTACCATGCCGTTTTCAACTGAGCAAAAAGTGAAATGTTGTTCCTGGGCTATTACCTTTGAAAATGATTATGAAGCAATAAGGTGTTTTAGGGAAAGGTACCCAGGTGTAGTTCCACCGTCAAGGAAATCTATTCGTAAGTGGAAGACTATCCTACTAGAAACGGGGTCAATACAAAAAAAAAATACCATAGATCCTCCAACATAGAAAATGAAGAAATCGTATGTGCTGCTTTCATGGAATCTCCAAATACGCCTAATTCAGTAAAAAAGGTAGAATCTGCTACAGGGATACCGAAGTCGTTTATACAAAGGTATGCCAAAAAGAACAAAATCAAACATTATAAAACTCATTTAGTTCACGGACTGCTTGAAGATGATCCTGACAGACGATTGGAATTTTGTTCGAAAATAATTGAAAAGACTGACGTAGATAGCAAATGGCATGAAAGAATCGTGTTTTCAGATGAAGTGACATTTTATCGAACAGGAACTGTAAACAGGCATAATTGTCATTACTATAACACAAAAAAATCCACATATCTTACAAGAAGAGAAATTAAAATCAACAGGTATAACAGTTTGGGCTGCTGTTACCAAGGATGTGGTGTTTTGTCGTATGACATATCACGACAAACAATGACTGGAGAAAGGTATGCATCAGTTTTAAGCAATCACATAGTTCCTCATCTGTCTCAGCCTGAGATGAAAGACGTTTTTTTCCAACAGGATGGAGCTCCTCCGCATTATGCTAATGCGGCCAAAGCAGTTTTGGACCAAAATCTTCCTAACCGTTGGATACGTCGTGACAGCAGCTTCATGGACTGGCCCCCAAGGTCTCCAGACTTGACTGTTTGTGACTTTTTTCTGTGGGGCTTTTTGAAGGAGAAGGTTTATAAAATTGCGACAGACGATGAACTAATGAGGTTGATCGAAGAGGAACTGTTGTTAATACCTCGAGAGTTGTTCAGCAAAGCTTATGACTGTTTTCTATTTCGTTGTCATCAGTGCATTGCGATCGATGGACATCAGTTTGAATAAGGTTTATGGATCAAATAGATTTAATTTATTTATGAGTTACTTATATCTTTAATTCCCTAACGTTGTTAAGTGCTTAGTAACATCGTTAAAATTCAATTATTATGTTGTAACACTTAAGCAAATAAAACTATTTTAACTAAAAGGTACTATTTCTTTGATATCCCGCCATTTTGTCCTAATGTGTCAGAATTAACTGATACTCAGGTGTATTTCTTTTACATATGTGTATGTTAGGACTGTTGAGTTTCAGGTATGTAGAGTGTTCGGTGCATTTAATATATTAATTCAAAAATAGGGACCTCTTCGTGGGACACCCGGTATATATTCTTCAACTAAAAGTATTATCTTGAATATGTTTATATGTTATACGAAGATGTACGAATGTTTCCGAAACTAAACAAATAGGTATCTCTTCTTTAAATTTGTACTAGGGGCTCTGCACCTGGACGCTTCGCGTCCCAACTCCGCCTCAGCCTACGGCCTCAGATGGAAAACTTCGCTTCGCTCGCAGTTGGAAAACTCGCTAATCTTTGGCTCGTTTGTACCTGGGCGACCGAGCATCGCTCAGAATTTTTAACATCTGGATTAAAACTATAATGTATCTATTCGAATACTTAGTGACTTTAAAGGTGGTATAAAAAGAAGTTGTATCTATTCGCCTTCTAAGTGACTTGAAAGGTGGTATAAAAAGAAGTTCAGAGTTTAAATTGTATGCGCATTTATCAGAGTTTATGCGCATTTGTGCAGACATAAAACATAGCGCATTCGATTCCTGGGGACAAAAAACCCCTATATGCAAATTTTCATCAATATCATTAGAGCCGTTTTCGAGATCCGCGACAGATACAAAGATACAAAGATAGATATAAGAATTAATTGTTCATTTAAAGTAATAGAATAAACATATATATATATTTACGATAAAAGGTTGTATTTATATACAGTTTATAACCTCGAAGCAAATATTATGACGTATATTATAATAGCAAACATTAGTTCTATAACTCATATTTAAATAAACGGTATCAGTTAACTGACACAAACTTTCTCCCAACTTACTGTAGTCAAAATAATATAGTTTTTAATCATTTTATTTACTACTTTTTAGAACAAAACAAAAAAATAATATTCTACCTACGTCAATCGTATAAAAAAACTATTGACCCAGGCGGGATTCGATCGCGCGACCTTTGAATTACTGTCCGTGCTCGCTACCGTGGTGCTACCCCGTGCGGCTGCTGCCGCGATGCTAGATTGACAACACAAACTTGTTTATTTTTAAACATTTCCCCATAATTATAAAACGCCGAAGTTTTGATAAAAGCTTGTGGTGTCATTTTGTTTGGCATCTTAAGCACTATAAATACTGAAAATTTTATTAAAATCGTTAGAGCCGTTTTAGAGAAATTTGCATTTTTGTCTGTTTTTATGGGTTTTTAGGGGTAAATTACCCTTAAAAATTAAAAATTCCAAAAAATGACAAAAACGCCTGGAGATATTAGGGTTTAGTACCTACATACCAAATTTCATGAAAATGGGACCAATAGTGTCCTCTCTGGTCGTGTATACATACAGACAGACTGACAGACAGACACCACTCTAAAAACAGATAATTCAACTGAAAATTCAAATTCGAACATTTTTTACGAAAACAATACTTTCTCCATATACTACGTATAGGGTGGAGAAAGTAAAAATCAACTTCACAAGAAATTGTAACGATTGAAGTTGTAGACATAACCCCAAACCCCAGATACATTATACATTGTATAAGGGTATCTGGGCCCAAACTATAATCTACACTGGGTTTGTTTAAGTACTACAGACGATGGATGAAATCAGCTGTTATATTATACGTTACTCACGTACGTACGGACGTACACTAGTTTTATAGTAGTTGATGATTCACTACTTGCTCAAAAGTCAGCTGATTCAATAACTACCAAAAAGTATTGTACCTGAACAATGCACTGCGGTACTGTAAAGTTACAACTCAAAAGGTTCAGCTGTTTTCCAACTGACAGCATTGTCGCGCAAAGGTTAAATCGCGTTTAAAAACAGTAGAAAAATGAATAATGTAATTCAATTACCCAAGTGTTCGTGTGATTTTACTGCAGTATGGTAAAAAGTATCGCTCATAACTTGTACCTCAAGTGCTTTTTGGTGGTTTCGCTTTCTTATGTGCTTGGCGTTGTTCATGCATGTAATATTAAAATCATTTAGTTCTTTTGTATTTGTACAAAACGCCTGTAATTGTAAATAAACGGTACCAGGAAGGAACCGGCACATACTTTCTCACAAACATATTTAAATTATTAAACAGATTCACTGTGACTTGTAGGGTCGGGTAGGAGAGGTGATTTTTTATTAAAGTTTGAGATTAACTAATAAATATTATTATTATTATCTAGAGAGAAAACTATTCGATCGATTTCGAACAAATTTGCACCAAACACGTCAATTAGGTCTTTATAGATGCACGAAAAAAGGTTTTGACAAATTTTGAAAAACAACCCCCTTTATGGCCAAAAACCCCCAAAAATCAGTTATTATTATGATTATTTGCTAAACGAGAATTTTTAGAAAGATACGGTTTTCTTGCATATGGTAGAGCACATTAAAGGCAACAAATAAGCCAAATTTTATCAAAATCGTTAGAGCAGTTTTTTTATAAAAAAATAATAACTGATTTTTTGGAGGTTTTTTGGCCAAAAAGGGGGTTGTTTTTCAAAAAATTTCAAAACCCTTTTTCGTGCATCTATACAGGCCTACTTGAAATGTCTGGTGCAAATTTGTTTGAAATCAATTGAATAGTTTTCGCTATTTCGCCAAAAAACTCCCAAAAATCAGTTATTATTATTATTTTTAGCTAAACGAGAATTTTTAGAAAGATGTGGATTTTTGCATATGGTAGGGTACGTTAAAGGCTACAAATAAGCCAAATTTTATCAAAATCGTTAGAGCGGTTTTTTTATAAAAAAAAAATTATAACTGATTTTTTGGAGGTTTTTTGGCCAAAAAGGGGGGTTGTATTTCAAAATTGTTCAAAACCCTTTTTCGTGCATCTATACAGGCGTACTGGACATGTCTGGTGCAAATTTGGTTGAAATCTATCGAATAGTTTTCTCTCTAGCTTTGTATACATACAGACATACAGACATACATACATACAGACAGACATTTTGTAAAAACCACTTTTTTGGACTCAGGTGGTCCCGAAACGGATATTTTCACAAAAATCTCAACATCGATTTTTTTTTGCGATCACTATACTTTCTCTATACTATAGTATAGTGAGAAAGTAAAAATCTCTAGGATTTACAAGGGAATACTTGTACTTTTGTGAAAACGTAATTTTCACTTCACTTGTTATATTTACCCGGATTTTTGTCGAATAGGCCCCGGGAGCAAATTCAAACACTTGGTCGCAAGTTCCAAAACACACAACACCATTAATCATACAAAGAAGAGTTCGAAATTAAGTTAGAATCAATAGTGTGACAACCTTCCAATAGCATCCAACCTTCCGTCCTAAAGTAGCTGATTAATGAACCGTGTCTCTAGTCTTTGATTATATTTAGTTGATGATGTAGAACCACCTGTTGCTGCCATAAGTACACCTTGCTAAGCCTTTGTCATCCTTGTCGGCCATGTTGGAAGGGGTTAAGGTCATGTAACAAGGTCAATTGAACTGTTTAAAACGGAGTGTGCTTTGGCGTAGTTGGTTAACGCCCAGCAACACTTAGCCTAATAATAAATAGCACTAAAGTGTGTGATTGTTTCAAAGTTTCAATTTTATCTTACAGAAATTAAAATATCTTACTGAACGTCTTTTAAAAGTGTTGAAAATTTGTTTTTCAAGAATAGATAAAACCACAAAAAAATATTTATGATTCTGTCGTGTAAAGTGTTGTTTGAAAGGGTTTTATTCAAAATATAAAATCTGTTTAAGATATGTATAATTTTCAAAATGGCGGCCGTTACAAATTTTTAACGTGGATTATCTTGAAAACCGTTAACTTGACAAAAAATGTACAAGAAACAAAATATTTTCCTTTTTTAACAACAGACGAAATGCTTTTTTTGTAGTTTCAGTAGGTCAAAGGATAACCGAGTTATCGACAAAAAAACATAATTTCTTGGTAATTGTCTACAACAACCAAAATTAGCCTAAAACCACCACTTTTTTAAATTGAACAATTTGTGAAGTTATTTTTCTAGCGGGCTATCAGATCTACATGCAAAAGTAAGTCGAAAATGTAGTATAACACTTTTTCGATCTCGGCTTCGTTTAGCCGTAATTCGCTTGTAGACAATTACCAAGAAATTATGTTTTTTGTCGATAACTCGGTTATCCTTTGACCTACTGAAACTAAAAAAAAAGCATTTTGTCTGTCGTTAAAAAAGGAAAATATTTTGTTTCTTGTACATTTTTTGTAAAGTTTACGGTTTTCAAGATATTCCACGTTAAAAATGTGTAACGGCCGCCATTTTGAAAATTATAAAAATAAATTCTTTGTGTTTGGTACACTTGTTAATCGTAACATATAAAATGTTTATTCAAAATTTGAAGTCGCTTTCTTATCTATTTCTACAGTTACAGTGAGTTTTTGTAAAAAAACAAAATGGCGGATTACGGCTAAACTAAGCCGAAATCGAAAAAATGTTATTCTACATTTTCGACTTATTTTTGCATGTAGAATCTGAATCTGCATAGCCCGCTACGCTTTACTGAATCACCCTGTATATAACTAGATATCTGCCCCTGCTCGCTTCGCTCACTAACCCCTACGGCCACTCAAGGCTAAGCCAACGCAAAAGATCATTGTATACCCTGATATTTTCACGAAAATTACGTGTTTTGGTTCAGTATAGGCTTAACCTAAAATTATGTTAATTTTTATTTATAACTATTTATTTAATAGTTATTAATTATAACTAGGGAAGACCCCTGCCTTCTCCAATCTCCAACCCCGTTGGAACCTTCTATACACATAATTATGTTATGCTTTCTTTATAATAAAGGTGAAGGATTAATAATAACATCAAAGCAAGATGGTAAATGTACAAATCAAATTATTTTGTACAGTTCGAGCAACTAGGAGTGCGTTTGGCCTAATGGGCGTGTTATCCCTTCTACCTGCCTTGGCGGTACAACCAATTCCACAAAAAAATAGGTCCACAAGTAACATTTAACTGAGGAAATGTACAGCGCTCACATTCTTATAACTTTACCTACTTGCTTACAACCTTTATATAAAAAAGTATTTCACATTTTAGAGAAAAATATGACAAATATCTATAAATGAGTAAGGTGTTGTTTCATAAAATGTTATAACTGTGATGCAAAATTTTGCAAAATATTAACTTTCTTGCCTTTTTGACTCACGAAAACTTCATGAAGACTTCATTTTAGAGAAAAGTTGCTTATATAAAAGTTGTAGAACATAAATTACCTATAAAATCCATGCCTCAAACATTTTTTAATGTCAAATTAATTCTGAATAGTGGGGGTAAATTTAAAGAAAATTTGAGATTTTACCCCTGTTTCGCTTCACCGCATTTTGGTAACTGTTGGTCGTATAAAAAAATCTAAATAAGCAAATTTGTTGGAAATAATTTGGTAGTTATAATGGTATGTGCGAAAATGCACAGGAAAGAAGTTATAGGCTAAAAACTGGAAAAAGTGCCAAAATGTCACAGTTTTCACATATAACAATAATTGCCATGGGGCTAGGATGACGAAAACTTGGATTCATTACTACCTAATGATCCCAAACAACATATTATCATCATATTATTTGTTCTTTTTTGCTAAAGGTTACCAGCAAACAAAAAAATAAGCAGGTTAATGAACTAAAAATTATACGATAATTACCTTTTCTTGGAAGCTGTCGTAAAAATTATAACAATTTGTTTTTAAACACTAAATTTATATCTTCACTTAACACTTTGTGTGCTACACCATTTACGGTCCTATTAGGAATGACTAGCAAGTTGGCGCCCTAACCAACTTGCAAGGGGCTTTAACCGCGTCAGTCATATATCTTGATGTGTTCGACCTATGACTGAGTGCGGTTATAACAGCATAATAAAATCTATTCATTTCACGCCCATTTTTTGTGAATCAGTTTAAATAAGTTATAAAATCTTTTCTGAATAGTAAAAATAATAATATTTTTACGTAAAACACATTTAATAAAAAATGTCAATAATAAAAATTAATTATATTAGTGAATGATTATTTATTTATTTTTTAAAACAAGTGCTAGTAAAGCCTGAATGTGTTTTATATAACATAATTCGTAAATTATCAAAAAAGCAACGACAAAATTAAATTTTTTATTGGAATTATTAACCATTATGAAAATATTTGAAAAATGTACATAATATATTAATTTAGATTTATATAAAAATACTTATCATTCATAAACCAAACTGTTAAGACGAAATTTATTATTTTTAAATTTATTTTTCACTAAAATTGTGAAATATCTTATGATATGAATAGAAGTGATAAAAATAATTGATTTAAATTAAAAACCTACCTTAAATTGTGAAAGTATTGGCAGAATGGTTGAAAACTTGGTTTGTAGTCGATATTCTCCTAGGCTACGTTAACAGTACTTGTAGAAGGGTCTCTACTAACTACTGAGATACAAAATATGGCCACAGGCAATGACTAAATCCCCTCTTTTCTAATGTAAAGTAAATAGTGCATGTGCGGAAAAAGCCGTGCTCAGTCATGGCGGTGGACATTTTTTGCGGCTTTAAAAGCGCTCAGCACGGAACGTGTTAATGTACATGGTAAATCTTATCTTCATTTTGAATGGAGCACCCAGATAAAACCTTATATATGCTGAGCATTCAAAATTTAGTTGGTGATATTTATCAGTTCTTTGAACAGATTTAAAGAACAGTTCCCAAAGTAGAAGAGAACAGTTAAGTAGAGTTGACTGTTCCCACTTACCTCTAAACAAAATACCTGCAGATATAAGTCTGTCATAAGTCCGCAATGTATTTCTGTAAAAGGATTATAAAAATAGCCAAAGTAAAAATATAACCCATTTTATTTACATTAAAATATACAGATAAATAAAATACATTTGATATGACACATATTTTGGTTTATATTTACAATAAGGCACCAGAAATAATGTGTTTTCATTTAGTTACTTCTGTTTTAATTGTAGCCTATTATCCTTTTACGAGACATATGCTCATGTTTGGGAGTTTTAAAACAAATATAAGGTAACCTATCTTCAAATGACAGTACTGGTAAAGACCCAGCTAAAGAAAATCCATTCTTCAGAATAGTGGTAATAATTTCAAATGTTTAATGTCAATTTGTTTTGAATGAATAAAATAACCAATTTACTGTACTCACTTTAATTGTAAACAATTAAATTGAAATACTTGAATTGATGAGAAAATTATACCTTTACTGATTCAACTAACTGCTTTCCTAAAAGTATAGACTGTTCTTACATTTTTGTTCAATTTTAGGAAGTACAAACATTGAAAGATACAACATTTTTAATAATCATACAATATTAAAATGTTGTTTTCCCCTTTGATTATCCATTTTTTTTAACAAGATAAACTTCAGAACAATTAAAAACGTCAATACACTATTTTGCTGAACATTTTATATCGTAATTTTTTTTAAATACCTTAAAATTTTACACAGTAGTTTTAAAATGACAGCCATTAAAAAAATTTTAAATGTCCTCCATTTTTCAAGCGTTAGTTGAAATTTTGTACTTTGTTGAAAACTAGAAATTATGGTTAAAAATTGTCAATAAAATTCGGTATTGATATCTCTATTCATTCTGAAGTTATATCTTCATTTAGAAAATATAAAACATAGTTGACAGAGGGGAAAAACTTTTAAGGACATATCTTTATTGAAATTTGTTGTTTCTTTTGATGTCATCTTACTAAGTTTTGGCAAAAAAATTATAAATACCCTGTGTTTTACTTTTTTAGAAATTTTACTTTGAAATACCTAATATAAATTTACATCTTGCAAATAGATTAAAACATCTATAAGTTGAACATTGTTAGTAAATTTAATATTCTAAGGTCACTTAACGTTTTTCTGACTTACTAAAACATCTATTATTAAGACACTGTATTTATGTTTAAGCACATTCTGAAATCACGCAACTATTTTATATTTTTTAAATACTAAAATTATTATAAATACATAATAATGATAGACAATTTACTGCAAGTTGTTACAACTAACCATTTCTGAACTGTAATAGTGACTGATTACGAATATTAACAATTTTTTAAAGCACACGCAAAACATACCCTCGTTTGTAAATGTGATGAGTCTAATAAAACTCATATTTACCATAGAAGATGTAAGTAAGTCCTGCAACAGAGAAAAGACACATGCCCTTCTGCTGATACAAATTTAAACACTGAACTTCTTAGCAACAATGTTATAATTTACTTCAAATAATCTAAAATAATAATAATTCGAAAATGCAGCTTGACGCGAGTTCAATGAATTTCCAAAATTATGTTTTAGGGTTTCAATCATTTATTTGGGAAATTGGTCTACTCATAAAGGAGCTGATTAGCTGCCTACATGTACAAAAATTAGTAGAATTTGTGAGCACCTCAGCCACCAACCACGGCTCACTTGCTGTTTGTTCCACTCGCATTTATTTCTTTAGATAAAACTCAAATTCATTCTAGTACAAAAAAAGTTGCGGTAAAAAAATGTGATTCCGTTGTTGGATTTGTTGGGAAACGAACTCATCCAACCGACTTAGAAGACCAAATCAAATGTACCAAATGTGTGTACCAAATCAAATGTAAAATGCGGCCTTTAGAGTGAAAACACATGGTATGATTCAACTTCATTTGAATGGGAAAACACAATGCCTACTCTAACATAGTTTCTGAATGAACTGATCACACACAAAAATTATCTGTATCTTGAGGTGGTAGTGGAATCGATTGAAGATTTCCATAAACTTGAACAAATTACCAGAGAATACACACTCTTCGGCCAGAAAACATTTTGCATACAATTGGTCAACTATAAAATCAAAACAAGAAACTCATTTAGCACCCGAGTCAGCTCCTTATTGGAAATAAAATTACATTCCTTCAACATATGCAAAATCACTGGAGGTAATATTAACTCGGACTTAACTGGCAAATTTAGTAAATAGGAAAATGATGAGATTCTCAGATCAGAAGCCGTAGAAATGATAAACATGCAAAACCACGGACATGTAAGAATCTATACAGATGGTTCAGTAGACTTAGCAATAAGCATCTCGGGTGCAGGGAGACAAATGGAGACCGATTTTCTATTCCTGCCAAATCCAATTCAAGCATGAATGCAGAACTCTTGGCAATCAACGCCACCTTAGTGATTTGTATGTCAAGTGTATATATAAAAATTATGTATATTAACGGACTCTAAGTCGGCTCTACAAGCTCTATCCTGTGCATACTCTTACAGAATTGCAGAGCTAAGATAATGCTCCTCAAGCTACAAGTTTTATTACAGAATATCGCCGTCCAATGGGTCCCATCCCAATGCGGAATCGTGGGCAATGTAACGGTGGATGAGGTAGCTAAAGAGTCTGTTCTAATGAGCCCAGCGAATCAGGTCTCATCCCTGGCGCACTGCACGGGTACATGTGACAGATACTTCAGGTAGAGATGGGAGTAATGAGTTGACTGGGTACAGTCTATACAAGATTCAGCCTGTGCCGGCTCTAGATGACATCTACAAGAACGTTCCAAGAAACATTGTGTCCTTCGCAGCCCGGGTACACACAGGCCACACAAAACTATCTCTACAGATTCCATCTAGCCAAGTCAACAGAAGGCTTGCTGTGCAAAGATGGTGAGGTGAAGAATGTCTGGAGCACATTCTTAATGGCTGCCAATACTCCATCTTCTAGAGGGTTATTATCAGAACAGAGGTGACAGGACTTAAAGTGATTCTGAAGGGCAGAAGGCATTGGGCTCTCGCCTATCTATCCTACCATGGAGATCGGATCATCGACTGTACTTAGCTGGAAACCGGAGAGAAGAAGTAAAATATTACCTGTAATTGAGATTTCTGAAATATTTTTAAAAGACTTAGTAACGTAAGGAGTTATTGGTATTTTGAATCATTTCAAGAGCATATATAAAGTTATTATTAACAAGTCAGAGTTATTAGACTTTACTAACAAAAGCATAGCCAAAACCTTGAGGCAATTTTGGGGACTAGAAACAAATATACAAGGAAAACCGTAAATTAAAAAAAATGTTGTTTATAAATACATTTAAGAAGCTCTAACAATCCATTAACATGTAAGAAAACTGTATATTTATTGCAAATCTTTAAAATAGTAAATGGAATATACCAACAAACTATAAAAAAATTTCAGTAGTTAAAAACAAAATCTACCATTACAAAAATTAAGTTTTCAATCAAAAATCCTAAGCCCTAAATTTGTACATGATTCTGCGTAACTCACCATACATTTAATAAAAATACATTTATTGGTTTTGTAGGGTTATGAGACCTGCAAAAAATTATGTTACAATTGTCGCTAATTCAGAGTGCATGCACTTCAATCACAATTATGAGAGCTCTGTATTCATCCTCTATACCTCAGTATAGTAAAAAGCTCAACTAAGTAAGCAAAAGTTTGAATTTCTTATTAAAAATAATCACACAACATCAATACAATCACTTAAATAATCTACCACGACAATTATTTTTCCAACGTGCTTAGTACACAATAACAATAATTATTAATATTAATTCACCATTAATCTGTGTTAAACAAAACATTATCTCACAAAAAAAGCACATATATTTTACAAAAAAAAAAAACAAGCTTTTCAAATTTACTCTAAACTAAACTACATAAAACAACTATGGCATTTATATCACAGGAAAAAATTGCACTGTTAAAAAAATAATCAAGCCAAGTAAAAGCGTTTTTTTTTTTTTAATTAAATTGAAGCTTTAAAAAACACTTTAAACTAAAAACTAACACGATCTATCACAGAATTATAGTAAAGAGGTCTACAAAACAAAATTACATCCGATATTAAATAAACCCCAAATAGCGCCCTATCTTCAAGCATAATTTTAACATATATGGTACAAGATTTGTTTAAAGAAACAATTGGTAAACCTATTTATGTAGCTAGTACGTTTCTGTTCATATACCTTGTTTCTCAAAATCTTCAAACAGAATTTTACTTTTGCAAAATATTACATCTGAGCTTTATGTTACAGACTAAAAATTGTTTGTATAATTGATGTTGATTTTTGTAGATATTTATGAATCGGACATCTTTCTTCATTACGGTACTGAAAACAACACACGAATTTGTTTGTCAACTTTCATTATCGAGTAACTAAAACCTACAGAAACAAACACCAGGAAGTACAGGCATTAAATAGCCTACAGTTAAAACAAGTTAGATAACCTTAAAATACTAGGACTGAGAAGTCATGTTATATGTATTTAAGATAGGCCTAGACTTCTATTTCTGAAGTTTTAGTCACTTGTTAACAGGAGTTGATTTATTTAGTTGTTATTTGTTGTCTTTTAACACAAGGTATACTCACAAAGTAAGGGCTTAAATTTTAATGTTAGCAGGTTTCACGCATAGGAGGCCAACTATCGGCAATTGTCTTTTTGTTTCAGTAGACATTTGCCTGTCGGTAAATACTGATAGCAATGGCCACGACAATCGTTTCTCCCAGCCAGTTGTGAAGTGCGCGCTGTGATTCGATTTTTGTGTCCAAAATTATCTTCACCTGCTGAAATTCATCGGGAGTTGTGCCTCGTATATGGACCTACAGTGATGAGCGAAGGAAAGGTTAGAAAGTGGTGTGGAGACTTTAAAAATGGTGGCAAGAATGTGCATGATGATAGCGTAGTGTCAGGCCCAATATTCAGGCCGATGAAATCATTGAAAAAGTGAACCGAAAACTGTGAAGCAATCCGGCTATTGACGATTAGTGTTCTTAATGATGAATTTACACAACTCTATCTACACGATTGTCACAGAAAAGCTCGGATATCCCAAATTGTGTTCGAAGTGGATACCCAAAATGCTCACCGACCAGTACAAAGGGCAAAGAAAGTGCATTTTTAGACCGCTATCAACAAGATGGAGATTATTTGTTTTCCCATTGTTATGGGCAACAAATCTTTAATACTAACACAGAATCGAAGCAGTCAATGCAGTTGCGCCATTCAAGTTCACCAAAATGGTAAAAGTTTAACCAATCTCTGTACGCGTGTCGAAAAATGGTGGTTTTTAGAGACAAAAAGGACATCATTTTGGTTAATTTCATGGAACTTGCGTCAACAATTACAGCTGACGTGTACTGCGAAATGTTCACCCAACTGAGAAGTGCGATTCAAAATCGACAATGCAGGAAACTGTAGTGCGGCGTAATTCACGTTCACGACAACAAGTATTCTCATACCACTGCCGTAACTAAAAAGAAAATTTAAGATTTTCGTTGGAAAATTTTTGACTGCCCTCAATATAGTCCTGACCTTCCACCAAGCGACTAATAACGGTGGCTTGGTGGACAACGGTTTGAAAACGATGAGGACTATTGTTGTCAACTAGTTCAATTCCCAGAAGGCGAACGTCTATCCGGAGGGGTTAAAGAAAATGGTGTAGCGTTACGAAAAGTGCTAAGACCTGGATGGGGACTATGTAGCAAAGTGAAGTAGATATATAACAAATTAAAACCGTCAATAAAAACATTTTTTCACGAGTTTATATACTTTAATGACCAAACAACCCTTGCTTTATGAATATGCTTCATTTAATAAATGGTGGCTGATGACTGATTCATTAATACAAACAAGAACTTATCTGAAATTGCATATGTACCTTATGTTACACATAGCCAAAAAAGGTCCAAATAACAAGGCATGCTGTTCTGTTTTAAAAGCTCTTAATAAATATGTTTAGTCCTTACTTGATCAGTATGTAATCAATAATTTTCTTTTGTAATTTAAAAATAGGAACTATAAATATTTTAGCGGTTTTGTAGTTAAGGCATCAAAAATGTGCATTATAAATATTAGGCACTCTATATTTAATTTGCATTTCTTGATTAAGCCGTAGATTGGTGGTTTCCTAACTAATTTGTAACATTTTAAACATTGATTCAAATGTCTTCATTTTCTTTTCAGAGTCGCATTTTTGAAAAGATTTATTTTTTAGTATTACATAAATTAATTTAATTTTCCTACAACCAAAGCGGTTTTTTCTAAACCTATAATTTTATAAAAAGTTTTCTTTTTAATATTAATTAAGAAATTAATTGTAAATTTACAGCTTAATACTTTGTAGGAAAACGAAACTAATTATTTTACTAGTAAATTATTGAATTTAACTTCAAAACAACTTTAGAAAACCAACAATCCTGAACACACACTTATACTAAAATGTATACTTATTTTTAATAACAATTTAACAAAACATAATTTACAATTCTGTTAACAGTATATGGCTTCAATGCAGATTTTTTAATTTCCCTTTTTATGTCACTAGAAACACTATATGCAATAGGTAATAAAAAGAGACAATTTTTTTTAAATGTTGTAACTTATTATTCATTACTGTTAAAAAGTACACTCTGTAACTATTTCAAAATATACATGATATAGGCCTAATATTACAAGATATGTCTAATTCAAAAATATGTGAATAACAATTTAACGAGTTTTATTCTTACTTTTATCAACATGTTTTACTAATTCAACGATTATTTAAATTCCAGTGTTAACCAATAGCCTGACTAGGCTTTAGTTGAAAATTTTAAAAGTACAACAATGCTTTAAGCTCGTATTATAAATGTAGTTATTCGTTTCTTTTATGACTAAATCAGATTTAAAAAGATAAAGAAATCTTTGTTTTTAATTATAATATAACCAAAAAGGAGTTAAAAAAAAATAAATTAGGATAGTTCGTAAATTAAAGTTAAAACTTATTAGCATTTATTTTTACTTGAAACCAACTTCAGAATGAGTCTCCATGAAAGTTAAGCCTAACTCTGAGATAGACATTAGCCGAATGTACTAAGCCTAACAATATTCATCAGCAAAATTGCAGTGTATGTCCTCTAACCTAAAATGCCAACTTTTAGGAAATGTTGGTTATGTTTTGTTTATTTTTAGGTAAGCACTGCAGGTTATAAATTCTATTCTAAAAGAAATATATACTTTAAAAGCGTTTCTCCAATGATAGCAAGGAACACGAAACACAATTTTATCAAATTTACTAGTCTAAATATAAATCAAATTCAAGTGAGATCATGCTCATATACTTCAAAGAAGTAGAAAAGCAAAAATAATTTATTTTATTTTAAGACTCAATAATTCTAATTTGTAGCTATTATTTTCCTTGTAACCATTGGAGGAACGATTAAAGGCAAAGGTACTTGAAAACGGCATATACAAAATATAGCTGTACATTTATTAGTTTGCAGCAAGAACTCTGTTTTATAACCAAGGAAATTTAATTCTTAAATCTTTCAATACTTTTATTTTATATTGCTTTAGTTTCTATAAAGAGCAATAATGTAGTATGATTTATTTTTCAGATTTAAATCACCTAGCTTTTAATACAAGAATTGCTATTATTTTCAGTAAATATTTAAGTTTTCAAAGTACAGTGGAAGTTACTGATTCTACATATTTTGAAAAATTATAATGAAAAATGTTACCTAACATGTTGCAAAGTTACATAACTTGTAACGTTGCATAACATGTTATAAAGTTAGATATCATGTACAAATTTATTAAATATAGGGATGATAAAAAGTTGTTAAGACATTTTAAATACAGTGCAATACCAATTGGCTGAACACCACATAGCTAACCAAACAAAGCGATGAAAAGGTAGGCATTTTTACTTTTTGCAGTATTTGAGGAATGATATGTCATTAATGGATACTTTTCTGCCCTTGAATTTGGCAATAGAATTAATTCCCTGCACTATATTTGCCAAACTATACCTAAAGTAAATTAACATCAATAATATATAATTTGCAAACATGCATTCATTTACCGATAGTTCCAATTTTCGGAATTGAGCAATCAAATTCAGCTGAATAAAAGGCGTTTCACTGTACAAGTAGGTTAACAATTTTATTTTATGTTAATATTACATAAACCAATATAACAGATTCACTAATAAAAAAATTTCCTTGATTGTGATAGCAAGTTTTACTTAATAATGTATAAAATTCCATATATTTATTTTGAACAAACTACAGAAAATAACAAATCAACTCTGAAATAATCTCAAATTGCCTCAATAAACTTCTATTTCATTTTGTTTGTTGAGAAATTTGGTCTTATTTCAGCGAGCAAACATTAAATTATGTAGTGCTTATATAAATTGAAAAGAAAATACTGTAAAATCTCCTTCATAAAAAACGATATTTTTGATATTACAAAACACTGTTTTAAATGTCATAATGTACTGTGTATAAGTGAGAATACATTGTTTAACACCTTAAACAAAATAAACCGAAATAGACACCTCATCAATTTTGTAGACAGGTTTTTATTGAAATTACTTTGAATGTCATAAATCATTCAATCTGAATTTTAAGATGAGTATAGTACATCAAGCAATAAAACGTAAGTATTTTTCTAGTCTTAATTTTAAAATGATTTAAACTGTAAAAACCTGTCTGAAAATTTCATGGTGTAAACAAAGAGACAAGAACTGCTTTGCTCGTAAGATAACAGTACACAAAAACATGCCCAATATCATGCATTGTAAATAAGGCAATCTTTATATTAAATTCTTATAAAAATAATATAACGGTAGTACAAATACATTTTATGTATATCTAATACAGCCACATACTGTTACAGAATTTATAATTCTACATTTATCTTGCACTTTATTAATGAATAAGGCACTTATATCACAAGCGGTCTAAACTAAATTCTATGACAAAACAAACAAAACTCTAAATATGCATTGATGTGGTGTCTTGAGGTGGCGTATCCGGCGATTGTAAACGGGCGCTCGAAACGGGTACGATTTTACGAGCGTTGCAGTTCCCTTGACTTTCGACTCGTCTCCGCCGTTGATGGTTGTGATCAACCAGCGTGACCAGCTGGTTCGAATGGCGCCAGCGTTGCAAGCTTTGCCAGTGGAAACTGAAATAATTGCAGTAAAAAAAATTATAAAACTGCTGATAAAAATAAGTTAGAGGAAGGTGAAAGTTAAATTAAAAAAGGGTTTACTAATATTTTGCATTTACAATTACAATCATAGAAATGAATAAAGTTACAGTTTAAAGATTACAAAGCCAAATAATACCTTTTTCACTACAACTTTTGAGTTTTTCGCACCTAGAACATTTGTTCAGTTACCTAATTGAGGGGGTCGGGATAAGATAGTGCCAAGCCTCATTTTCCACATTCTGATTAAATCAATGTTGGAAGTTTAAACAAATCCTCAAATCTTCCAAAACTTTTAATATTGATTTTAAGAATTTAATTGTAATCTCTCTTAAGTTTTGAACACATTGTGTATCATATTGACACAAATAAATTCTGTTTGAGTGTATAAATAATTATTTTGTACAGCCATGTCCATCAAAATATGTTGCTTGGCACTTTATTGGTTCAAAATTGTTGTTGAATAAATGTTGCTTGTTATTGACTTGCCCCCAAAAAATAAGACTTTTAATTTGTCTATAACCAATTTATTTTAATAAATGCAACAACAAAATTTATTGAACAAATCAAAATATTTTTCAACTTGACAAAAATAAATAAGTTAATTGCCAGTTTTACAATGTAATATAATAAAAATATAATTTAATAGTTGAATGCAATTATTAAGAAAGTCCAAAATATTATAATTTTTTCACGTGGTTTGTAAACTAGTCTATATATTTTCAATTTCTTCAGCAGTTGAGTCATCTTCGTTTTTCAGATTTTTGTAGAAGTTATGGTAAATTAGAGGAATATAGTCCAAAAATTTCATCACATCATCAAATTTTGCATTTTTTATTTTAACGGGTTCTTTATATTTATGTATTAGAAGATTTTGTGGAATATTACCTTTTTTCTAATTCATCGAATTCTGCATTAATTCTGTGTTTTAAAAAAAATACTCCAAGGATGTTCAGCTTCAAACCTGAAGCAAACTACTTCAGCAAACTTCAACAGTGGCCCACTTACACACGACTTCTTTCCTGAATTTATCAGATTTTGTTTCAGATGTGAAATATTATAAAAATCTTCTCTTACCATCTGGGTGACATAGAATTTTGACTTTTTACCACACGAAAGTATAACTTCTTTCCAGTACGTACAAGAGCTACAGTTCGAGCAAACTAGGAGTGAACTTGGCCTAATGGGCGAGTCATCCCTTCTACAGTCTACTTCTCCTTAAACCTGCCTTGGCGGTACAACCAATTCCACAAAAAAATAGGTCCACAAATAAATAACATTTAACTGAGGAAATAGACAGCGCTCACATTCTTATAACTTTACGTACTTGCTTACAACCTTTTTATAAAAAAGTATTTCACATTTTAGAGAAAACTATGACAAATATCTATAAATAAGTAAGGTTTTGTTTCACACAAAATTATAAAATGTTATAACTGTGATGCAAAATTTTACTAAGTTTTTTATAAAATAAAAGTGATGACAACAAAAATGTTCAAAGCGAGAAATTTTTGTATTTTTAGGCAAAAAGAAAACTTTTTGCGAGAAAGTTGTTGATAATTAGTGGAATTAACTTTTTTATTTAAAACAATTTTCTGTACGACCTTTTGTTTAGTCAGGAGGAAGGTAATTCCTGTAATGAATTCATTTTGTGCTTGTTTGACATTGATTTGTTGCGATCCTGGCTGTTCCGCAGATCCAATGATACCATAATACTATCTAGTTTTAATCATACTGTATTATTTAAAGTTTAGTTAGGTTAAAGTTAGTTTTAGGTTTTGTATTCTTTTAACATTGTATTGTTAGTCGCCAGGTTGGTGAAAGTTAGTTAATACACATACGAAATTTGTGTGGGAAAAGTAAATAGGATGATGTAACGGGAAGGGTACCTCAGGAAATACTTCCTGCCTTCCTGCTCTCTTTATTTGTTGATTCCAAGAACGCATTCTCCTCATAATTTTTAACACATGCGCAAAAGATTTGTCAACCCTTGGTTCACATATTTCCAGTATAAAAAACTAAAATAAACTAACCCGAATTCGTAAGATGTTTCTGAATATTTTAATTTATTATAATGCATAGAATCCGATCCTGTATTATAGCACGATAAGGTTTTTTTGTGACACTTGTATATATTTATAAATAAAACAACTAATTTTTACACGTCCTGCTCACTAAGAAAAATGTGTTTATCACTTTTATTTACCGTTACATTACAGTGACAAACTAGGGTGTACAGTGAAGAAAAGAGGTCTATTTTTTTTATTGAGGTTGTACTGGTGACGTTGGACACAACAAACACAGCGTGGGGACCGGGCCTTACTTCCCCTCTCGGGGTTCATTGCCGGCGTGAGGAATCTGTACCTCTTGACTTGATTATCAGTAACACAAGTAAATAAAAATGCAGCCCAATTCAGTGTCAAGCAGTATTATTGTTTCGAACCAAAAAAAAATGTGCAATATAATGCCAAGCAACAAAATATTATTATTCATCTATATCCAGTCCCTTACTTACAATGAGCAACTACATTCAGTTAATAGCATCTAAATAACTATTTTAAATTCAAAACTGTTCACAAATACTTAAAAATGACAAATTAAATCAAACATAACCTAAGCAACATTTCTCAAACATATTATTGGAATCATTACAATGCCAAGCAACATTTACGGGATTCTCACTATCCATGTCTGGAGATGTCTCAGATGGTTGAATATATTCAGAATCAGCATCACTGTCACAATCAAATACATCATATTTATCAAAATCATGATAAAATTCCAATTTCTTTCTATCAGCCATTTTTCCATATAACAACAATGTGGCTTGATATTGTCTTGCTGCAAAGAATTGCACACTAATCATATGGGGAAGAAAATACAAGTGTTATACAGAGTAATCTACTGGAAATTTTCTGAAACTTGTTTGAACATTATGTTCTTAGGCAGTATTGCTGCTAAATGCAGCACAAAACTCATTTTGTGAAAAAATTTGGCTTGGCATTATCTTATCCCGACCCCCTCAATTATATTACAAATAGTTTCAACAAAAATAGTTTTCTAAAAACAGTTTTATAAATAAACTGAGAAAATGGTTGCTTTAACTGCTTGAGGTTGATTTCCTATTGAAAATTATTGAATAAAATATACAGCAGGATCTCGCTAATCTGGGCCAATATCGGGATTGATAGTGTCGGATTACCAAAATTGCCGGATTAGTGGAACATTAGGTACAAAAAGAAAATTTAACATAAAAACATTGTTTATGTGCAATCATATGTATTGAATTAATGTACCTTCAAAAACATGTCATTCTAGTGTGAAGAAAAACAAGAATAAAATGTTTAATTTCTAAAAAGTATAGTACAATAAAGTAAATTAAACTATAAAACGTTTAAATTTTAACAGCGAAAAATTTTCTACGGTTTCTTGCTTTTTTTTTTTAATTCAAGGAAAGCCTAAACATGTTTTCCTGCACTCTCTTTAGTGTTTTGATATCAGATGCGGAAGCACCATTTTGCTCAGCCAACGAGATTGCAGTGGTGAAAGCTTT
Source organism: Philaenus spumarius (assembly GCA_018207615.1). NCBI lineage: Eukaryota > Metazoa > Arthropoda > Insecta > Hemiptera > Aphrophoridae > Philaenus > Philaenus spumarius. Next base: position 143,624 of record JAGFPH010001947.1, read on the forward strand.
CAGACCTGTAAAAGGCCTGGAACACAAAAGGCGTTTTCGTCCGCCACTGATTATTTGAGAACACCGTCATATCAACAGTGCCGCGAAGAAGTTAGGCGACTAAGTCAGCTGTTGTCAGGATCATCCACAAGATGATTCACTACACTTGAAGAACGACTCAATTTTGTCCTTTTTCTTTTTTATGTGATCTATTGTTGCACGGCCGATGTTGTACTTCTTAGACAAATTAGATAACTTATCACCTTTTTCCAAACATTTAAAAATTTCATACTTTTTAACCAAAGTTAATGTGACGTGTTTACGTTTTTCCGACATTGCACTACATTACACTAATAAAATAACACAGAACAGATACACAATCACTACTGATACACGCGAGCAAAAGACGGCACAATGGCTGTTTATGTTGTACAGTAAAAACTAACACACACATGCAGGGATTTGAAAATTTGAATGACCTGACGTTGCTCTCTGATTATTTTATCTGCTCTCCTATAGAGAGAGGATAAAAATATTACAATTTTAAATCTTCGCAAATATTGTGTATTATATGTGTAAGTATAAGGTTCACTCGAATTCTGATTTCTATTTCATTTTCATTTTTGTGTTTACTATCGGCAATCCTCTACACATGACGCCTTAGAGGTGCCTTTTGTTGTTTCTTTTTATTTATGTTTTTTGTTTGTGCGTGATGAAGTCTACGTATGTTTTTGTGTATTAGTATGGCTTGCACTATATCATGTGTAAGCTTATTAATTTAGTGTCTTTTGTAACTTTTAAATTATAAATCTATATATATAAAAGCCAAATACCACTCACTGACTCATCACGATTTCTCAAAAACTTCTCAACGGATTGGAATGAAATTTGGTATGTAGCATTCTCTAGAGCCTTAAGTGTTCGCTAAGAAGGGTATTAAAAAAATTCAAAATTTTAGCAGGGTTTGGGGGGTTAAAGATACTAAAAATTCCACCAAACGGATTGGAATGAAATTTGATGTGTAGTACTCCTCTAGGTGCTCGCTAAGGCATGTCGCACACTGGATCCGCTCCGTTCCGTCCGCTCCGCTCCGTCCTTTCCGCCAAAAATCGAAAACCATGTAATCAAATGTGGAACTGCACATAGCATCCGCTCCGTCCGTTCCGTCCGCTCCGTTCCGTCCGCTTCCGCCACTTTTCGAAGAGCGAGCGATTTTTGGCGGAAGGTCGGAAGGCCGGAAGCGCCGCGCATGCGCAGTGTACAGATAGACAGTTAGTTGTATTGTGCAATTGAAACATTATTACAGTAAATCAATTGATATTCAATCAAACAACACAAAAATATTGAAACAGTCAAGATTACAGACTTTTTTAACGTACAGTAAACACTAACTTGTATTTCATACTTTTAAATTTTCATCTTAATTGTTTTATTTTCTAACTGTTTTTAATTTTGTTTAATTTTTTTATTAAACTTATGTAACGTTACTACATATTATGTCAAGTTGTAAACTTTATTTTAAAAATGTTTTGTTATCGATTCTTAAAATAAAGGTTTACCTATATAGATAATATATAGGCCTAATTCAAATTTTATTTACCTCTATAATTCAAAGTCTCGATAATTCAAACTTCCTTTAATTCGAAAAAAATACTTTCCCTTGGATTTCGAATTAGTGAGTTTCTACTGTATTATTTAGTATCATTTGAGTTTAAGAAAACATTTATTTTTAAATGAAATAATTGGACAACTTACTATACATCAAATACCAAACAATTTTGGTGTTGTAGACAATTACCATGAAATTATGTTTTCAGTTTTTGTTTATAACGCTGTTATCCCTGACCTATAGAAATGAAAAAAAAAAAAACATTTTGTTTGTCATTAAAAAAGAAAAATATTTTATCTATTTTTTTTTGCAAATTTAACAGTTTTTGAGAGATTCCACAGTAAACATTTTGTATGGCTACCATTTTGAAAGTAATAAAAATAAAATTCTTTATGTTTGGTACACTTCTAACAGTACCATACAAAATTTGAACTCCTTGTCTTATCTATTTCTTAGTGAGTTTTTATAAAAAAAACAAAATGGCCGATTGTGACTAAATTAAGCAGCAAAAGAGTTGCTGAACATTTTTCATTTATTTTAATGCATAGAATATGATTCTGTATTGCGAGCTAAGACTTTTTGACACCCTTACTACTCCCATAGTCATAAGAAATATTTTATAAATTAACTTAATGCAAACACCAGAAAACTATAAACTGAAAAAATTATGGTTTTCAATTTACTTATAACATGGTTTTCAATGAAGTTTTAAAACGAAGTTATTACTCTATGATGTGGGTTCTTATCTCACCTTAAGGTCACAGCCAACCGCTCCTCTGGTGATATGCTTCTTCTAAAGTTTGTATGACGTTTTTGAATTGTAGGTTCTATGATGTGTAATAGCTCTATAAACTTTTCGTAACTCATACGAAAATATCGAAAAAATCTTTGATTGTCATTTTTCAATCTTGAAAATAGCGTATGATACTCGCCCTCACTAGCCCGTGCGGTATTAATACTGTGCACCCACAATCTTATTTTTTTCCTTGATACTTGATCATCCTCTTCTACAGCTATTGCCAATGCTATTACAGCAGTTTCTTCGTCGCTACTGCTGGAACTCATAATCACACAATGGAAAAAGCCGACACAAAGAATTTACATGCGAACAATGACAGTGTGTTTCGTCTAATGGCGGTTGGCGCTAAATATTAACGATAAAATTGAGCGGACCGGACGGAACGAGCGGACGCAGTGTGTGAGAAAACTGCCGGAACTGAGCGGAGCGGACGGAACGGAGCGGAGCGGACGGAACGGAGCGGATCCAGTGTGCGACAAGCCTAAGAAAGATTTTCAAAAAATTTGAAATTTTAGGGGGGGTTTTGGGGGATTAAAGTTACTAAAAAAAAACATCGAATGGATTGGAATTAAATTTGGTATGTAGCTTCCTCTAGGGCCCTAGGTGCTCGCTAAGAAAGGTTTTCAAAACAAAATTTTAATTTTAGTAGGGATGGGGGGGAGGTAAAAGTTACTAAAAATCCCCATAAGTAATACATAGTGTAATATATTTATTGTTATATATTTTTTTGTTATATACATTTAACTTTGATTTGTCTACCCGTGAAAAGCCGGATCGGGCAGCTAGTTGTTTATGTATGTTTGTATCCCCCAAAAAAACATTTTGTGTAAAAAAATAAGAACGCCAAGACACTCTAAAAAAAGGATTTATATCATAAATTAGATATGCATACAACATTAAATCTTAAATATATATGCATACAAGTAACTATATAAGGATAAACTAATATTCTTCTTTGAAACAGAATAAATTAGCAGATTAACATTAAAACGAAGAAGTTTTCCACTGCAATGCCTAACATTCACCAATGAAATGAAAATCTAAATAAAAAAATATATAAATTAAACCTTTAAAAGAAAAATACATTTTTTCTCATTCGTTATTTCGCCTATTCAATTATCAAGTTCATTCGGATGAACTTTTATAGCAGCAATTTTCGACACTAAATCCATTTTATCTAATACATAGAATAGCCTGATCTGTTGATACAGGCAGTGTCAAGTTTGTTGATTTGTCATGCAGCTTCCAGAGCCGCTAGAGTGAGGTAATTCATTATGGATTTGGAACAACGCATTAACATTAAGATTTGTTTCAAGTTGCAAAAAAGTGTCAAAGAAGCTCATGAAATGTTAAAATTAGTGTATGGCGATAATGTTGTAACTCTGAAGGCTGTTTACAAGTGGTATAAGTGATTCAAAAGCGGAAATGAGTCGGTTGAAAACAAAGAACTGTCAACTTCAACCTCAAAAACAGATGAAAACGTGAAAAACTAGCCAATCTTTTTCATTCAAACAGGCGAATGATTATTAGAGAGCTTACCGAAGAACTTAACATCTCGTATGGGTCAATACATTTTTGTGAAATGAAATGAAATTTATTGATTCCTCGATTACACCACAATTTTTCCTTACAGAATATTTACAAACTTAATCACCCTTAATGAAATAATAAAAAAAAGTACAATAAAACCGATTATTTGACAGTGAGACGAGTGAGTTCAACATTTGTTCCAAAACTTTTGACTGGTGAACTTTTTTCTGACGGAGAAAATCATGTCTCAATTTGCACGGAATTTAAAGCAGACTTAATGGCCAAAATTTTAACGAGATGAAAGTTGGGTCTTATAATACGAGCCTGACAATAAAATTCAGAGTTCTCAATGGAAAACCTGTAACTTCCCTCGCCCTAAAAAGGTATAACAGTAAAACTCGAACATTGTCATGCTCATTTTTTTTTTTAATAGTGGCACAGTGTGATCAGAGTTCGTTCCAAGGGGAACAACTGTAAACTCCGAATTTTACAAGAGGATACTGGAACGTTTGCGAAACGATGTGCGAAGAAAGGGGCCAAATAAAAAACGTCTTAAAAGGAAACGTTTGGCACTATTCCCGACATTGAAATGGCCATGACTAGAAGCCGAAATCCTTTCCGAAAGAAGCCTTCCAGAAATGCTTCCTGTCATGGATTCAACATTGGGACAAGTGCATCGCTAACCAAGGCCACCACTTTGAACGAGATTAATTCAAATTCTATGTCAGCTTATTACTTTGTTGTAATAAAATTATACACCATATTTTTTCATCACACCTCCTAGGTGGTCTAAAAGAAATATGTGAATAACTAATTTTAAGTTTAAGGTAATGAAATTAACAGTGAAGTCTGTTAATAAAAAAGATTCAGAAAGAATGAAATGTACTAACAAACTTTACCAAGAAAAATTCGGAAATTTCAGAAGAATTAAAAGAAAACTAGGTATCAAAGATAAGGTATACTTCTAGCAAGGGAGTGAAGATTGACTAGGGTAACAGACATAAAATCTTCCCGATAATGTGCTAATATCTAAAGATGAAGTATGAAAATGTAAATACTCACCGTATGGTAGTGAATCCCCAAAGAAAGAATGTAATAAAAACAATAAGACTGAGGAAAGCTAGGCCGATACCCTCCCAAGCTCCAAGGTGCAAGTATGCCATGGACCCCATGCCACAGAGGTAGACTGATGTTAGACATATTGGTGTAAGTAGGATGAGACACAAAGCATCCCCACAAAATCCCCGAGGCCCATCAAGGCTTCGACTACTGCACAGCCACTGGAAATGTTAGCAATAACGTCTACAAAATCAGAGTTATTACATGTGCATAGTCAATACACTATAGTTAAATACTTGATCTTAAAAATGCTTCTTGACCCAAGATGCCCTAATAGATTATTTTCACTTACACAGAGTGTCTTGCAACCATTCTACCACACTTGTTTTTCAGCAGGTTAAAACTAGCAAATAACACAGTATAACATGTCCTATCTTGCTTACTTTAGCAGTTGTCCGTCTGCACGTGTTTTTGAAAAACATTATTCTCTCATGAATGGTTTCAAGATAAATTCATTAACCTTAGCATTACAGTTTATCACATTGGTTTATACAAATGTGCAAAATTAAATTTTTTGCAATTATCCGTTTCAATATGGCGGCGGTTCAAACTATTCAAAGTTAAATACAGTTGGATCTCGCTAATCCGGCCCTATATCGGGATTGGTAGTGTCGGATTACCGAAATTGCCGGATTAGTGGAACATTAGGTACAAAAAGAAAATTTAACATATAAACATTGTTTATATACAATCATATGTAACATTTAATTACTGCACCTTCAAAAACATGATATAATATACAATTCTGGAATATAATACCGTGTGAAGAAAATCAAGAATACAATGCTTAATTTCCGTATAAAACATTTAAATTTTAAGCAAACAAATTGTCTATGGTTTCTTGCTTTTTTTAAATTGAAGGAAAGCCTCAACAGGTTTTCCTGCGGTCTCTTTAGTGTTATCTTATCTTCTAAAGCGAGAGATAATTGTCTGTCTGCTAAATGGATCTGGAATCTCCGTCTAAAGATTTTTGATTTTTTGATTTTATATGGGGCTTTTGGCCACGAGAAATAGATTGGAAATGGTCACCAGTCTGGGAAAATTCTTTTTCTACGTCTTTTTATTAAATTAAAAAGTGAAATTTGTCCATTTTAAACAATACAAAGCACAGCTGATGCAAATGTTTTCAATGTCATTACAATAATCATCTGTTTTCTTTTAAACGAAGCACAGCTGATGCAAATGTTTTCAATGCCATTACAATAATCATCCGTTTTCTTTTAAACTGTATTTTATTAGAGGTAAGCCTAATGTTGTATCTGTTTATAGTTACCATGGCAACGAATACTTCTGCTAAATAAACATACCCTTTATTTAGTTGTTTAATGTTATAGGCCTAACCTAAACAATGTTCACGGAAATTTGCAATAATAGTTATTGACGTGAGCGAACTAGGCCCTGCTTATAATCGAGCTTTAGCTCGGTCTCCTGGTACTGATATCAGATGCGGAAGCAAAATTTTCCTCAGCCAACTAGATTGCAATGGTGAAAGCTGTTAGAGCCGTAAAAGCCTGGAACTCACACGGCGTTTTCGTCCGCCACGGATTATTTGCCATCGCCCTCATATCAACAGTAGCACAAAGGAGTTAGGCATCTATGTCAACTGTTGTCAGGATCATCCGCAAGATGATTCACTACTCTTGAAGAACGATTCAATTTTGTAATTTTTCTTTTTTACGTAATTTATTGTTGCACGGCCAATGTTGTACTTCTGAGCTAAATTAGATAAATTTTTACCTCAGATAAATTTTTTAGTTTTAAAATTTCATACTTTTTATCCAAAGTTAATGTGACGTGTTTACGTTTTTCCGACATTGCACTACATTGATACATAGAACAGACACACAACCACTACTGATATAAGCGAGCAAACGACGGCACAATGGCTGTTTATGTTGTACAGTAAAAACTGGCACTCTGACTTATATACATGCAGGGATTTGAAAAGTTGAATGACCTGCCATCGCTCTCTGAGCACCGGATTGCTGGATGGGCCGGTGTTGCGCACGGCCGGATTATAGAGACTGTACTGTATCTGATAAGTAAATATTTTACGAAAAAATGTTAAGGTACGAAAAATGTAGACAATTTAAAGACAAATCCAACAATGTATCACTTTTTATCATTCAGTCCAGGATAACTAAGAAAACGCAAAATAATTGACCAAGAAAATGATAGTAAGTCCTTTATTAAATAGTGAAACATGTAACGTGCTGTCGGCTCACTGTTACAATCAGGTCCCTGTTCGGGCGCCATTTTGTAACGTGCTGTCCTTACACAAGCCGTTTACAAACAAATTTATTAATGAAAAAAAAAAAATAAAATAAATTTTGACAAATTATTTCTAAGTTAATTTAATAAAAAAAAAATAACCTTTGCTGCGTAACAATTATTTATAATATCCTACCTTCAATCCATTTACTTTACTTTATTTATATAATTATCAATCCAAAATATTACAACACATAATTCCCTTAATCACAACAAAAACAATCAAACATAACCCCAAAATTGAAAATAGGTTATGTTGTAGTCAGATCTGTGTTTATCACAGTTGACTACCAAATCTCTGTTACGCATTAATTTTTTACATCTGTGCGTACAGTTGATAGCTACAGGGCAGATTGCCTTAGAAGCATGGCATCTATGTTTCTACACACAGAAGCCCTACCGCCAAAACGTACCACTCCCGCCAACAACTGACGCCATTTTGTTTCCATCTTAAATTACACTGATTTTAAATTTTTAATTACAAGGTTCGATTTACCATGAAGTACTTCTGGGAAGGAAAGGACTCAAATTAAGAAATCATAGTAGTTGGCATTAACCTTTTAATGCCACATTTTAAATTTTAAAATATATAAATGACGAAATATTGGCAAATCATATCCCATACTTAATACATTAATACACTCAACATACGCACTAATTAGCAACCATTTTATTCTAAAATCTATAACAATTTATATTATTAAACTATTTAAATGCAGACTTTATTAAATTAAATTTTCTACTTACGTATTCTTTATTTTATAGTGCACTTTTTGTTAGAAAGAAAAACTTACATTATTTTATTAAAAATGAATTTAAATTTTAAACAACCCCTTTATTAAATTTTCCCGTTTACATTATGTTCGTCGCACTCTAGCCTCGTTGTCTTTACTCACTTAGACACTCATTAAGAAATTTATATGCGAAACATTTTCAATTCGAAAGGACGCCACCAACGATCTTTTCAAAGTTAGTTTTCTCTTACTATATCACGCACAAATTCACGCCGTTTTATTAATATGTGCACGGCACTGTCTCTACTTTTGAAAACACATACTTTAACGGTAATTAGGCTTTAATTACCGCTGAAAACCACATTGTGAATACACTTCAACAAACAGCCTGAAACAGGTCTTCTCTCTATCAAATCTGATGAAGAACTGAGAACAAAGGTTTTACTTTTGGCTTCCTTCTTCTCATATAGATGACGTCACATCGCGTGATCTCAGGGGACTGCAAATATGTCTCCCTACGGGCAGCATGGCCTATTACCAACATCACCGACCAAAATCCTGTCCTTGTTTATTACAGTATCACAGTTTGAATTATGCATACTGCCAACATAATAAAACAAATTTAGTTCTTTCAATATCTCTTAACTGTGGGCTAGAAATTTAGTGAATCACTTCTTCAATTTTCTCCATCACTATTCGATGTTTTGTATTTAGAACATTGTGAAATACAATTGCATAAATTAAATAAGATCAAATTCAAAATTGAAATAAGATGTTAAGTAAGATTTTTATTTTATATTATTATAAACGTCTGCATTTTCCCTTTGAATTTCTATGTTTATTATTTACTTACAAAATACTAAGTTTTTTAAAATAGGCTAAAATGTCCAAAATTTACATAGCGACCCCCTTTACGTTATACCCTTATTAAAGTGATTAAAATCCCTGAAACTCACATATATTACAAACAAATTCAAATTAACAAGGAAGATATAATAAAGCTACCTTTCTCTTGTAATATTTATTTATTTATAAAAAAAATACAAATTTGAATATAATTTCACTTTTTAATTTTAACTTTCTGTTTATTTAGACTCGTATGAATTTTTCAATAACAACGGAAAACCACTTTCAGCCAGAATGATTGCATTTCCTCAGTTATCTTTGAGTCAATGATAAAAAGTGATACACCGTTGGATTTGTCTTTAAATTTTCTATATTTTTGTATGTTAAATTTTGTTGTAAAATGTTTAGTTTTTCAGATATTTAACATTTAAAACTATGAACCCCCGTCATCTCGAAACGGATAACTGCAGATGAAACCAATGCGGTAAACTTTCATGCCGAGTTTCATGAATTTATTTTACAACGTTCATGAGATAATAATGTTTTTCAAAAACACACAAACAGACAGAAAACTTGTAAACTAAGCAACGTAGGATACAAGTTTTATTTTATTATCTGCTAGTTTTGACCTGCTGAAGAACATGGTGAAGTTTGGTAGAATGATTGCAAGAAACCCTATATTTCTTTGTAAGTACTTCAAAATTTAACATTTTGAACCCAGAGCCCGAGTATAGGTCGCTCCAGGCCTGCTGCGCCAGCTACCGATGCTTGAGTATACCTTGAGTTTCGCTATTTAATTGCATAGCTCAGCTCAGTCATCACATATTAGGGTTCAGGCATTCTCATCAAGTTTGTTGGTTATTTAAGTTCGTATGTTTTTGACTTTTGGAATCCTTGGCTCTCTGGTTAGTAAAAAAATACATTAATCGTTGTACTATAAGTGCGTCTGATCAGCTGTTTGCACACCATGTTGAGACGTGTGTCGTCGTTAGTTCCGATGATGTTTTACTAAGTTTTTTTATGTATCAGTGGCGTATTACTGATGCAAAGGTTACTTTCAATATTTTATACCTGTAAATTTTAGTGTTTGTAAATAACAAAAATATTTTGCATTAAACGTAGAAAAGACACCAGAAGAAAATGTGTGGTGATCTATCAATTTTGACTTGTGTTAGATTTATTTTATTGTTTATTTTATAGTTATACTTTATTTTAGCCACAGGATTAATTTTTCAATCTTTTTTAGTTTATAGTAAAATGAGATGAACAACATATAAATAGCGATTCCAGTCATGGTATTTTGTTTATTCTGATTGGAACATAGACGATGGCTTGGAAATACCCTCGACACTCCTGGTGGCATCCAGATTACACATGCCACTTTTTGTGTACCAGTTTGCTTCAAAAAGGACCTTACTAAGGCCAACTACCTAAGCAAAAGGAATATGTAGCTATTTTTTACGTTTACTATTTTTCATAATTTTTAAGCCTATTTAATCATTTTATTTGGTACATAAACTTTTGAAGTATATTAATTTTAATAAAGCTTATTAGTTTGCCTTTAAAATAATGTATATATTATGATATAGGCCCTACTATAAACTAAGTTAATAACACAGAATTAAAAAAAAAAAAAAAATACTAAAAGAACTCCAAAGGAGCCATGCCATACCATGAATGAAGGACTCAGGGCTCAAAGTGTTAATAATTCCTATATTTTGAAGTGCTCAGCCCTGACAATGGCTTTATATATTTGTGTTTGTAAATTTAAAAACAAATGTATCCTAAGTCATGATATACAAAACTTAGGTATGGCTAAAAAATAAGTGGATTGATTTTCTTACGGACAAGCATCACATGCCTGAAGGTGACATCCCCTTTCTTCATTCCTACTGCTTTGAGTCTACCGCCGACCCCTCACACCCATGCACCCTTTGCCCATCTAAATGCTTAGTGTTTTCAAAAAGCAACGTGTTAATGTAAAATTTCTTGTAAAACTCGAAAAATCTACCACAGAAACCTCCCACAGTCAGATTTTTGAGTTGTTAAAATTTTACGATCCAGAAATTTCAGAACTTCTCAAGTTTTGTTTGAGATTTGAGCATTCAGGACGATTATTATTCGATTATTAGACAGTATCGAGGACCCATCCCTAGTATTACTACTTCCTAGATTTGGTGTTAAAAAGAAAACATTTGACTAATAAACTATGTACTAGTCTAGTGAACAAAAATATAACATTTTAACATATATTGTATAGTATTTGTCTTCCTTACATCAAGTACTGGTCGACAAGTGCGGCGAGTTTTAAACTGAAATTTGCACACTTCACATCGATCAGAGTTTGAAGTCGAAAGCCACTTCTCTATGCAGCAAATATGTACATAGGTCATGGAGCCCATGCAATCACATGGTGAGATCAGTTCTTCTACACAATCACCTATTTAAACAACAATATTGTTTTAAATCAACTATTTAATGATCTAAGTTAAAACACAAAAACATCGAGTATATTTTGCAAAATATACATGCAAGCTTATTATTTATATCACCAGTAGATGAACTAGTAAATCCTTCTACAACAACAGTAGAAAGAAAATAATAACAGCATGATTTTTAAGTGAATTTTGAAACAAAAACTACTTAAGATACAATCACGAAAATTTAACGGTATATTCTTAGTGTCATAGACGCATACTAAGAAAGAAATTTGCAAAATTTTCATTTAAAGTGTAAAAGTAGTGAAAACACAAGAGATTACTCCCAGCCCTACATTAGATAAAACATATGTTCGGATGAAAAGCTTAGCAACACATGTTTGTTTACATTCATTAACATAGAAACCAATTTGGCAAATTTAAAATCAGTTTTTATTATTATTCACAATCAACAGCTTTTTTAGATTAGATTAACAAACTAAAAGCTAGGTTAGATTAACAAAAATCAACGAAAAGTGCTTACTGTATTTATAATTCAATTCAAACATCTGTTGTAACATATTATACATAAAACAACTCATTTGGATCAAAAGATTAACATAATTTTAGGTTAGGCCTACAATGAACCAAAATTCGTTTATTTGCAACCAATTTGGCAAATTTAGAAACAGGTCATTATTCTTCACAACAGTTTTTTTAGCGAATTTCCATAGGAAAAATGAGCTATTGCAGTGAGCCTTATGGTGAGACCCAAGGTCGGGAGTAGCAAATGGGCACCGATCATGGTCCCCAGAATACGTTTTGGGGTGTCATTAAAATTCATATATATATATATATATATATATATATGTATATATATATGCATATATGTATTCGCACTCTAGCGGCCGCATTTTAAGTCCGATTTGGTTCAAATTTGGTACACATGTTGGTTGTCCACGTTTTTTGACCGGAAGTAACTATTTTTTGAGATTTTTACTACGAGAATTAAATTTTTTTAACGTTTTTTCTAAAAATATAAATGTAGGATGTTATTCTGCACATTTTGTTTTTTTACGCGACCTTATAGCTCACTTGGTTCCCCCAAAATCGACCAAAACGTAAAATACCATACAAATACCCGGTTCGAAGCCAAGTGGTGCAAACTCGCGAGGCCACTAGGCGAAAACAAATTCTACTAATATATTGCGTACACACAGACAGCTGTTCAACGCCTTCGTGAGTAGAAATATTTCCCAAATTGTTGGTTGAAACCCTAAAACATAGGCCTATAAACTTAATTTTGGAAATTTGCTGAACTCACGTCAGCGGTCCAGCTGCGTGGGCGAATTATTTTTTTTTTAGATTAGGTCAAAGAAAACAAAGCTTACTGTATTATAAGTCAAACATCTGGTGTTACATATTATATTGTTTCCTTTAGTTGGCAATATCAAAATTTGTTTGAAATGTTGATTATTGATTACTTAAATACTATTGGTGAAATTACAATGCATGCCTCAATTCAAATTATTGGGGATGGTCGTGTTTTTTCAATCTCTGCCTTACATTAGCTATGTATAGGTGACCACTCGATCGTTATTTCCGTGAAAATATCAGAGTATTTAATAATCTGTTTGCATTTTCTTCACCGCGTGTCATCGCTGGGGTTGGCGAGCGAAGTGAGCATGGACGGAACCTCTATTATACAGGGTGAGTTTTAATTGTGCCCCCCCTAATTTTTTCTGCATTTCTTAAGATATCGACTCAAAACCACCGCCGAACATCATTGATTAGTTTATACTTTCTTTTGATGAGGTTCACATTTTTGGCCGCCATCTTGGATCCGCCATATTGGAATGAACTTTTATTTTTTAAATGTAAAGGTAAGGTTGTGACCCATCATTTCAAACTATTTTTTTCCGTAGAACACGATGCCGCAATCGGTTTTTAATTATCTGCTTTCGTTCTCGAGATATTAACAATTTTGTAAAAAATTTAAATTCTCAAAAATCCCTTGTTTTATTCAATTTTTTAAAAAAATATCGACCTTTTATCATCAGATATCACAGTTTGGTAGTAGCTTATAGATTTTTATTAAGTTTTAAATTTGTACTGCAATCTTCAGTAAATTTGTTTGATTTCAGTGTATTAACAACTTTTCTCTACGAAACTGAAGATGGCAGTAAACATTTATAACTTAATAAAAATCTATAAGCTACTACCAAACTATGATATCTGATGATAAAGGGTTGATATTTTTTTTAAATTGAATAAAACAAGGGATTTTTGAGAATTTAAATTTTTTACAAAATTGTTAATATCTCGAGAACGAAAGCAGATAATTAAAAACCGATTGCGGCATCGTGTTCTACGGAAAAAAATAGTTTGAAATGATGGGTCACAACCTTACCTTTACATTTAAAAAATAAAAGTTCATTCCAATATGGCGGATCCAAGATGGCGGCCAAAAATGTGAACCTCATCAAAAGAAAGTATAAACTAATCAATGATGTTCGGCGGTGGTTTTGAGTCGATATCTTAAGAAATGCGGAGAAAAATAGGGGGGGGGACATTTAAAACTCACCGGTATATATATATATATATATATAAAATGTTTGGCATAAGTTTACAACAGGACACAAAGCTAATATGCTGTTTGCAGGATATGTTGCACATTGTAGTAGGTAATTGAATGTTGCATTGTAAATTCTTGCTGGTTAACATGCCGTGACTAGAGAGCATAAGTTAGAACTTCATGCAATTTTTTTATGATTGCAGTTCTGTTATAAAACCACTTCGTTGATATTACCAACTTATATGTTTAGAAACTGGAAACATTCTGTGACTAATGATTGTAAGTTAGTACTTTAGGCTACTTTCTGTTTTTTTCATTTGCATCGATTGAAAATACATTGATGCATAGTATACATTTGGGCCTCTTGTTATAAATCGGATTGATTCGATGAATAACAATAATGTTTTCGATGCAATAATATATATCAAATAGCCCTTGTATGTAAAAGTACAGGAATAATGGAGTCCAATAATCATGTTTATTTACATTCACATGCACAGTCTAATGTCAGTGAAAAGATACATCTACAAGTTAAATAAATTGTGATATGAGTTTAGGTTTAAACTGTTTTATTTTCTGTTCATAACTAATTACATCAAATTTTGTAAATTATATTTTCTGTTTGAATTTATTTAAGACGTTTAGAAATATAACTGTACATTATAATTACGAATTAGAGCACCTCTGTCGCAAAAGGTCAAGATGACATGTTGTGAACTTAAGTTTTGTTCAATATTTTAATACTGTTTACACCATACTAGGTTTACACAATGTTAAAAGTTTTATTTTGTGATATAATATAAAAAAGCCAAATTAAAAATCTATTTTCAAAAATTACATAAACTCTGCCTAATGTTGCATGTGTAGAATATATTTATTGTTACAGTTAAACGCAAGCTAAATAAACACAGCTGAATCTAACAAAATTACATATTTACATGAAGAAATACTCACGTTGTAGAAGTAAAGTACCGTACAACATAATATTATAATACATAAAAATACTGATTAAAATTTTTACTTGTGTAAATCACAAATTGTTACCCTAATTGAAGCCCTAAATTAGCCAATGTTTTAGGGCTACATATACCTCAAAAGGAAGAAAAGTGGTACCTTTTAAGAATCACTCGTGTGTCGGTCTCAGTAGATTTTCTCCAAAACGGATAAACGTGACACAATATAATTTGGCATAGTTATAAAGCATGCCAGTCCACGTATGTTTCGATAATCAGAAATCAAAAATATTTTACCATGTATTTTGGAGGGCTAAAGTTTGGTAGCCCGATAAACTAAAATTTAATTATATGTGTGAAAGAGCTTTATTAAAATACATCAAAACTATTTTTATAGTGTTTAGATTTTAGGATATTTTAAAAAATATTTAAAATCCCATTCCTGTCCTGTATTAATGAAAATAACGTTGCTAAAATAAATTAAAAAAATGTATGTCTACGTACACATATAATTTACAGAAACTATAAGGGATTCAAACTTTTGTGAAAAAGTAATGACAAATTGGTTTCCCATTCCGGTATTTGGGAGTTGTCGACTCCTTTCGCTGATCCTCACCTCTGTTGTATAATTTATTCAATCCATAGGTATACTGAGTTCATGACACATTAGTGCTTTGTAATCATTTTATTTAGGAAAAACTTTTGGAACAGATGGTGGTACAGAACCCTCCACAAGCGAGTCTAACTGGCACTTCTCTGATTTATTTTCACAGAGGTTAGTATTACGCAATCCACACTGAGTATGTTTTCAATAGACCCTTCACATTACCCTTGGGCCTTAAAGCGCTAAGCTAAAATATGGGCTACTACCACTCATTTAGAGTTAAAAAAAAAAAAATTTTCTCAAAGTTTTTTTAAAATTTAGATTCTTAGGGATAAGTAGTACACACAAAATATATTTAATTTTAAACTAAATTATTTTAACAAATTAAAAAATTAAATTAAACTAAACTCTACAGAATTTACAATTAGTCAAAAACTAAATACATAAAAGCAATACTTATTGTCTAAAAATAAAATGAAATACGTACTAAACCAAGAAAAACAAGAACTTATACAAAACTAAAACTTTTTAATGAATATCAGTCAGCTCTCAGTACAAACAAACAAGGAAAAACTGAGTGAAACAGATTGCGTCCATAGGCGTAAGCCGTGCTGAGAACAATAATTGCGATAGTAGACTCATTTGCCCTGGCGACAAAACACAGACTGTTAAGACATCACCGACATTGCTTACATTTTTTATTTGGTGTAATCATACTCAAAGAACATCACTCTGCACTTTATTGGAAGTTGTAACATATGTGGCCAATGCAGACAAGAAAATAACTTTTTCATAGAAGTAAAATTTCTTTTTGATCTGCCTATAGTTTAATGTTTTTTATAATCAAATATAACCAAATTGCGTCCTTAGTTGAGTAAGTTTTGTTCGTTTTAAATATTTATTGGTATTTGATGATTTTGTCATGTGTACATTCATAAAAAACATGTGTCAGTAAATTTTTAAATTGTTCGTTGCGATGCACTGACTAATTTTTATGCCATAATTTCTCTCCTATGTTATATAATACTAACTTAGCCAAAATATACTCCCCACAAAATTTTGGAAATAAAAAATAAATTAATCACTAAAATGTTAAGTAGGCTTTAGTACAATCGTGACATCATTCTATTGCGCAATGCAACAGAACGTGACCATAGATTGAACGTCATGACCTAGTGAAATGTAGATAAATAGGTAAGCTAAACAAACATATTGAGGTTAAATTTTTGATATTATTTATTTTGAGAAAGTGTTGTAGTTGATAATAATAGAAAAATTTGGTAACGTAAAAATAGTCTTTTGAAACAAATATTTACATTTCATCGTTTTTAATAAATATTGAGCATTTTTTATTTGTTAAAATTACGTGACCCATTTTTTTACACATTACCAAATTTCTATTTTTTATTGTAATGCCTCACGTTACAAAGCTTCGTGAACTATGGAATCATCTAAAAATGTGTTTGTGTATTTGCATTTAAAGGCCCTAACCGTGCTTGGATATTGAGTTGTGCAGCATTTAAAAGCGCTAGCCGCACGTTATGGTTACGAAGAATGGAAGGAAACAATGAACTAGAAACTGCCAAATGAACTCTAGCCCGATACACAGACGGGTCTCTGATGGACAATGCGGCAAATACAGCACATCACCAAGAGCAAAAGAGCAAACATCAGTGTGAGCTTTCGAACGTACTGCACAGTCTTCCAAACAGAAATATTAGCGAGCACTGCCTGTGTCCACTTAGGCTTGTCGAAAAGATACATAAATAGACAAATTCTAATCCTTTCTGACAGTCAAGCAGCCCTTAAAGCGTTGGACTCAGTACAAATCGCAATAAAACTGGTAAACGAATGTCTCTCATCACTATCTAAACTCTCATAAAGAACATGGTGGAATTGAGATAGGTGACGCCGTGACATTCCTTCTCCCAAGAAAATGAGATGGTAGACACTCTCACAAAGAAAAGAGCATCTAAACCCATTATGGAGCTGAAACCAATGTGCTCCGTTACCACAGCATGGCAAAGAGTGCAGTAAAAAACTGGGCTAGGGAAGAGCAGCACCAGAGATGGTGTAGAATAGTAAGGCACGCACAAACCAAACGACTGATCAAGAGACCAAGCACTAAGCTCACCAAGTCCCCCAATCAAGCTAAACCGATAGCAGTTCAAAAGAACTATAGTACTCATAACTGTACATGGTCCGTTCAGGAAACATCTAGTGACAGTGGAGTTTTGGAAGGCAACCAAAGCTGTTGGCTTTGTGAACAAGAACAATTGAGTCTGCAAGACAAGTGTTCTTGGGCCTGTTCACAAAGCCCAAAGGTGTTGATTACGGGATGCTGGAGTGCCGAAGGAGAGAGTTCTTCGGAATCCAGCAACCAGGGGAGGAAGAAGACAAGTACTTGGTGGAGAAAATCATGAACCTCTCAAGAGGAACAGGCTTCTAACCAGCTAAGGCGGGCACAATAATCCAAGGGCTGATGATGTGCAAGGAATCCTTTTTCAAGGAGGAGTCCAACCCAAAGTAATCTAATCTAAGGGGATAGTCTCAGTTAGTTTTTTTTTAGGGATATACAATTCTCATTCTACCAATTAAATTGTGAACAGACAGTAGTTCAGTGACACACTTTCATGCTTACAAATTTATTGCCAAGAATGTGTTTTACCAACCCAATGAATACAGTTGCAAACTTATTTAAGGAACCACTGTGACAATGTGTACGTTACCTTCATGACAAATTCGACAGACAGGTCCAGAACAATTACTGGTAAAACTTTTGTTGAGTGCGATGTTCGGGCTCTTTATTGGTACAGAGTATTGACCCATTGATGACGTCTGGACCACTAGAACTTCCGTAGGGTCAGGACCTGAAGTGCGCTCGGTTACCACCTAAGAGAACAAAATAATTTCATTTATTATTAAAATAAAAAATATTGTTGAAAAGTACTGCATCTTAATCGGAAACAAATCCAACTAAATTGTTTTACAATAGTTTCTAAGATATTGTTTTATTTTCCATTTTTTTAATACAGAAAGATGTTGAACCAGAATTTTACTAAATTAAGGTGATTTACTTTTTAATCACTAATGCTCTTGAATGAACTGCTGTAAGGGGCTGTCGGATTTTAATAAATTGCCTTTCAATGTTGAAGAACTGTAAGTTATATTCCTTTTCTAATCATTCTCCCAAGGGAATGATAAACAATGAACTTGGATCCAGGGGGATGAAACTGCTACTCTCTTTACAAAACTAGATCAGTAACCAGTGTATCTCCAAGGGTCTTCCAGTTTTCAACAAAGTTCTGCTCCTCAAAACACTGAAACTATCATCTTTTAGATTCTAAAAATGTTATGTTTATTTCAATTAATTGATTTATCAAATCAAAACTTGCAAACAGTAGGCTGTAAAAATATAATTGTCTATTTAGGCCTGATTGAATACTGGTCTGTTGTATTAACCATTTAGGGAGTACGTACAGTAGGGCAAATTGCACTTAAATAATATTGACGTTCTAGAACGTCATGTACAAATATTAAAAAGGTAGTGGTGATGTTCTGGAACATCATATCTAGTGTTCTGACAGAGTCACCACTTTAATTCATTTTTAAGACTTTACACAAAATGTTTTTAATAAGAGGTCCCTGGAATAGGAAAAGGGATGGGCGAGAGTAACATCCTTTATTGAGATGGAAGAGGAGTTGGAGGGCACGCTTTGCTGTTTAGGAATAAAAGATTCATTGTCTACTGGTACGAAACTGTCTTATAGCCAATCATCTGGTTGTAAGGCTGCTCTGGTGTTTGGGCACTATTTCCCAGGTAAAATCGTTAAAATCAATTATCACTGACTGTATACTAGTAGTAGCATGCCACAGGTGTTTGGGCACTATTTTCCGGGTAAAATGGTTAAAACCAATTATCACTGACTATACACTAGTAGCATGCCACAGGTGTTTGGGCACTTTTTCGAAGAAAAATATGCTGAGTTATATTTATTGTTCGAACTCAGGAGTGGTAGCCATTTATTCTTATTCCATATTTTATTAGATCATTGTGTTTATTATGTGTTTGTGTGTATTTGCCATATTATTATATAGCTCACCAATTATAAAAATCTTCTCAAAACAGATATCTCAACGCACACCGAGATGAGAAAGGCATCACTTTTATCGTACTATATAAAAACTTTGTACAATTTTTCATCACAATTATAACATTTTATAAATTTTCTATGAAACAAACCCTTATTTGTATTTGCCACAGTTTTCTCTAAAAGATTAAATACTTTTTTATATAAATATTGTAGGCTATGCAAGTAGGTAAAATTATAAGAAAGTAAGATGTAGTCCATTACGGAGTTGTAACTTTCGTAATGTTATTTGTGAACCTAGTGTTCGTAGAATTGGTTGTACTGCCAAGGCAGGGTCAGGGAAAAAGTAGAAGGGATGACACGCCTACTAGGCCAGACACACTTCTAGTCTGCGGCCACTGTATCTGGTATCTACTGGAAAGCTTCATCAAAGATGTATTATTGTTCAATGCTATGAATTCATAACAGCCTCTACTACATTAATGCACACACATGTAGTGAATAGCAAATGGAATACAGCCTTCATATTAAACAGTGAATATTTAATCCATGTTCAATAAGAAGACATGTACCTCCATGTAGGTTTACAGAAGTTCGTGAAAAATAATCAGAGTACATTAAATAACTTGTACACAATGCACTAATTTTATTTTTACACTATGAATACATAATATTATAACGTAACACTTCTCGAGCATAATGTGAATGGGATCCACTACCTATAAATAATTCGATCCCGAAGCTGAACCGCTGACATGGGTAAAGCTGAACCGCTGACATGGGTAAAGCTGAACCGCTGACAT